>JAJPUD010021943.1:0-22257 GCA_023553655.1 Myrmecobius fasciatus | reverse complement strand
GTGCCCGTGTCTGGGCGGGGGAGCACATTGACTCGATTTCAGGAGTTAGGGTTCAGCCAGGTGACTTGGGGGAATCACATTTTAGATGTGGGTTAGGGCCAAATCATTCAGGGCCTTGAATGGCAAGTTGAAGAGCTTTTCTTTTATCCTGAAGGTCAAGGGAGGGGTTCTAGAGCAGCAGTGAGGTCCTAGTCCACAACTATGTCTAAGGGAAGGATGGGAGAGGCTGGGGACTGGGAAGTCAGCTGCTCCCCAAGTCCGGATGAGAGATCTGGGGTGACTGGGGGATATAGAATATGCTGGTTCTCCCATGGGCCCTTTAACCCTTCTCAATCCACTTGATTTATGGGGAAGCAGTTGGAGAAACTGAGGCAGAGAGAAACTGGGAGGGAGGAGGAGAGGATCATTTACTTGGAGCTGTGATGGGCAGCGGGGCTTATTTCGTCTGCGTTCCTCATTTTATAGTAAGGAGGCAGGCCCCGGATCGGCTGCTCCGGTGGCCAGTGGCGGAAGCCCGGACCCCCAGCTCTTGTCCAGTGCCCTGCCCCTCCTTCTGTCACCCCTCATCTCAGCAGGGGTGAGCACTGAGACCCCCAGACAGGGAAGGTGCTTTCCCAAGGTCACACACACTATATATAAATGGTATCAGAAAACCTGGGTCCTCACGCTCTCACTTAAAGCTCTTTCTTTTATACCTGCCTGCCCCCACCTGAGGGAAACTGAGGCTCCGGGGGAAGGGGGGAACTCATGCCCCTTAGAGCATGGGGGTAACCCCACCTAGGGCTGGGAGGGGCCTGAGGGGACTTGTGGGTGGGGGGGATGTCATCCCCCTCCTCAGCCCCCAGCTCCGGCTCCTCCACGTTGGGAGATCGGACCAGTCCTTAGCCAGAATCCCAGAACCCTGAGAAAGACAGGCAGAGAGGAGGGCCAGGCCTGGAAATGAGGGCAGCTGACCCAGGAGTCATCCAGGAGGAACCCCGAGAACTCCCAGGGACACCAGCTTTGATGGATGGGGGACAAGAGCAGAATTTGAGCAACCGGGCTAACTGGGGAGGGGGGAGATGGGGGAGGGGAAAGGGACACGGGGGGGGGGGAGACGCCGGAGCCATGGTGAAAAATATGGGCCGAGGCTACAAATTAGCACCGGGCTGGGATTCTGCTGGAGGTGGGCAGGGGAGGGGAGGGGACCACGGCCGGGAGGCTGCGTCTAGGTGGAGTCCTCCCAGCCTGTCCCTCAGTGTCCCCTGTGCTTCCTTCTTGGTCTTCCCTCCTTCCCCTTCCAAGCCAGCTGCTGGGTGAGCCGCTACTGGCCACCTGTGCCCGGCCCAGCAGGAGGCAGCAGCCCGAGGAGCAAGCCCTGCCAGGGCTCCGTCTGGGGCTCGGCAGGCCCTGGCGGCGCCGGGAGCTCTGGCGTTCTCTCTCCGGGTGGTCTGGGGGGGTCTCTGCCCTTCTCCTCTCAGGTCGGGCCCAGGGAGGCAGCCAGCAGCTACAGGCGGCTGAGGGCAGAGGGGCAGGCCCGCCCTTCGGTGCCCAGTCAGAGAGCCAGCCTTGCCAGTCCGGTGCTCGGGGCCAGGCCCTTCTCCGAATGCCAAGACACTCAACAGCCTTCCCGTCCCCGGGGACTCCTGGGAAGCCGGGCTTTCGTGGAAACCCGGGGCTGGGAGAAAGGTGGGAGTCCTCCCCTCCTCTTGGAGCTCTAGAGCGGGGCCCGTGTCCCCAGGTGAGACCCAGGGAGGCCAAGGGCCTGGCCCAGGGTCCCAAGGGGCTCCAGATCGATTCCTGCTCCAGAGCTGTTGTCCATGGTGAGCGTGCTGTAGGACATGTGAGTGTGGGAGTGTGCGTGTGTGAGTGTGTAAATGTGAGTGTGTATTTGTGTGTATGTGTAAATGTGTGTAAGTGTGGGTGTGTGTATGTGTGTGTGTCCCAATTCCTGAGAAAGAGAAGCAGAGGACAGAGACAGAGACAGACAGAGGGCAGGGCCCGGGCCTGGGCCTGCTGGGGAGCGAGCGGTCCGGGTTTGAGGGATTCCCAGGGGATGAGGCACATGTGCTAGATCTCCAAGTGGCCCTTCCCATCCGTCCCCATCCCCCCAAGCTCCCATCCCCACTTACACACTCACATTTGTATACACACACACACTCCCAGGGGGTCCCCATGGCCAGGGAGAGCCCGCTTATCTCAGGCCGCCCACAGAGCCGTCCCACTTGCAGCCTCTGGGGACAGAGATAAAGAAACTCTGTGCCAGCTGACAGGAACCCCAATTCTCCCTTCTCCTGAGGGAACCCCCCAGTGAGGGGTGGAGAGCTGGGGGGACTATGGAGGGGCGTTTCCCGAGGACATAGCTAGGAGTGGCTGGGGGATTCCTCTCCGCCCCCCTCTCTGCTAGGGTCCTGGGCCCTGAGCCTGAGCCTTACATACAAGGGCACCCCAATCCCCCCCTCCCAACCACTGGGACCGAGCCAGACTCACTGTGCTTCTGAGGACCAGAAGGCACAGAGTGGGACAGAAACAGAGAGCCAGCATCCAATCAGCATTTATTAAGTGCTTACTGTATGCCAAAATGAACAAGTCAGTAAGCATCTAGTAAGCATCTACTATGGTCTAAGTACTGTGAAGATCTTCTAGTCTAAGCCCCTCATTTTCTGGATCGGGGAACTGGGGTCCGGAAAGGGGGAGCAATTTACACAGGATGTATAGGCAAAGTCAGGATTTGAATCCAGAGTCTCCTCCCTCCAAAGTGCACAGGGCACTGGGCACAGGAGCACTCCATTTTCCTAATTAGACAAGTCACTCAACCCTGTGTGCCTCAGTTTGTTCATCTGTAAAATGGAGAAAGAAGCAGCAAACCCCTGTAGGATCTTTGCCAAGAAAACCCCAAATAGGATGATGAAGACTTGGATGTGACTGAATGATCCACTGCTCTTTGCGGGGTAATGACAGTTGATAGTCATCCAACACTCTATAAAGATGAGATCATTTCAGCCTCACCATAGCCGGGGGTGTAGGGGGGAGTTGGGGGCACATTTATTATCTTCATGTGACAATTAAGGACACTGAGGCCCTAAGAGTTCAGTGACAACTTGATATTGTCTAAGGCAGGATTCGATCCCGGCCTCTACTCCAATACTACTCTTGTCCAAAAAGAAAAAGATGGCGAGATGAAGCTCATTTTCTCTGTCTGTGTTCTTTTTCGAGCTATTCATTTCTCTGAGCCTCAGTTTCCCTCTCTGTACAATGGGGAAGGTTTTTTGTTCCCAGGCTTTCCTCCCACTAGAATGGAAGCTCCCTGAAGGAAGCGGCCAGCTTCAGAGTTTAGCAAGGGTTTGTTGAGTTGATGTGACTATAATTCATCTTCCTGATTTTTCAAATGAAGTAATTCAATGCTTATCAATTAGTGGCTTATTAAACTCCATAGTCTACCAAGTCCTCTCTCTCCCGCACCCTCCTGGGAGATGACAAGACAATTGTTCCCATCTTACGGAGAAGAAAAACTGAGGTCAAGAGACAGGAAGTGATGCACCCCAGATATATAAACAGAGCTGAATGTGAGAAATGTAACAGCACCTGCCCTCGACATGCTTATATTCTATTGGAGGAGTTAAAGAAGGAAGTACAAAGTGTGAGCCTGGCATGTGAGGAGGGGACCTATCCTTACCCCAAAAGTGGCAGTGAGGTCTTGGGGCAAGAGTTCAGGACTTGAAATCAGGGACCCTGAAGCAATTAGGTGGTGCAGTGGATAGAGTATCAGCTCTGGAATCAGAAGACTCTGAATTCAAATCCAGCCTTGGACACTTGCTGGCTCTGTGACCTTATCAAGTCATTTAACCTGACTGACTCTAAAAAGAAAAAAATCAGAGGTTCTGGCAAGTCATTTCTTTTCTTTGGCCTCAACTTTCTAAGTCTGGAGGAACCTGGTGTTGTAATACACCAGTAATACAATGTCTAGGGTTAGAGGATCTGAGTTTGAATTGTGACTCTAGGCACATCCCTTTCCCTCCTTGGGCTTCAGTTTCCTCCTCTGTTTCCAGCCCCACCCCATTTTACAGAGCAGAAAACTGAGGTCCATCAAGACCAAGTTAAGTCAATGTACCCAAGGTTACATAGCTATTAAGTGTCCGAGTCGGATTCTGAACCTGGGGCACTGTAACCCTGGCTCCTGAGCCCATCCCACCAAGCGAGAACCATGATCACTGCCCTCCAGACCGCCTCTCAGTTTTCATCAATGAGCTGGGACAGTGATCTGTGAAATGAGGGGGTCTCAGGCAGCACTAAAGTATCCGGTCTTCCTTTTCCACATGTCCCTGAGCTGATAGCGGATCCATCTTAACTTCAGACGAGAGGCCCCATCCACCATAACCTCCCTCAGTATCCAGTCCCAGATTGACTCCCCCCCACTTCCTGGAAGACAGGGGAGATTGGACTGGAGCCTGCCCTGAGGCCTGGGGGTTGGGCATGGCATTCACCTCTTGATGAACTCCCTTGAGTTGTAGGGGTAACTGGGAGAATCAGAAGGTGGTAGAGGGGGATCCCCTCCCACATGAAGCTGATCTGGGTGGCCCCTGAGAACCCTTCCAGTTATAATTCCATCATTCTTGAGCCCGGGGCCCATTCCAGAGCTGAGAGGTTTCTTGAGTCAGCCTCCTCCGTCCCAAAGATCCATTCACTCCCAGTTCCTCTTCCTTCTCAGGACCTTTCTCAGACCCTAATTTCCCTCCTTCCTGGACTCTTGATGAAGCACAAGGCAGGAGACACCAGCAGCTGAGAATGACTCAGGACCATGAGATTTTATAGCTAGAAGGAAGCCCACATCATCCTCCTCTTTCTTTCTTTTCTTTTCTTTTTTTTTTTGTTCTGTTTTGGTTTTTTGGTTTTTTGCTGAGGCAATTAGGGTTAAGTGACTTGCCCAGGGTCACATAGCTAGGAAGTTTGCTGGAGAGATGAAGAAGAAATCAAACAGGGAGCAAGGGGCAAGTCTGGGGTCCCAGGCTAGGGCCTTTGAGTTCATCTGTCTTTCTCCTCTGGCTAAGCCAAAGCTGATGTCAGAGGGTCAGAGGTCAAAGGATAAAGCATAGATAGAAGGGACCTTAGAGACCACTGAATCCAATCATCCCCATTTTACAGAGGAGGAAACTTGAGGCCAAGTCAAGTTAGCAAATCAGGAAAGACATGGCCAAGATCATACAGTGTCAGAGGCAAGATCTGAACCCAGGTCTTCTGACTCCAAGTCTGTTATAGAGCTTTCCTCAGGAGCCAGGGCTATAGTCACACTATTATTATTCCCATTTTGCAGTTGTGGAAAATGAGGTAGAGAGGGGTGAAATGACTTGTCCAAGATTTACACAGTGCCCTGGGTTCAGATTTTGACTCTGACACGTATTAGCTATGTAACCTTGGACCAGTGCTCATTGACTTAACTTGGCCTCGATGGACCTCAGTTTCCTGCTCTGTAAAATTGGGGGGGGGGGGAGAGCTGGAAACAAAAGAGGTAAATAAAGCCCAAGGAGGGAAAGGGGTTTCTCCAGAGTCACAATTCGAACCCAGATGCTGTGCCCCTAGACACTATATTATAGGTGTATTGCAACACCCATCGCCCAGACTTAGAAAACTGAATTCCTGAGCTTGCCTACCCAAGCTAGTAAGGAGTTGCTGAAACACACACACATACACACACACATACACACACACACACATCCTGCTGGAAAGAAATGGATCTCCTTTATCAGGATGGGGCTGGTGAGGCTGTCAGTGACATGAGAGGGGACATATGTCTTTCAGGCAAGTAGTCAGGGTTCACTATGGAAAGACAAAAAAAGAGTGGAAATCAGCCTCTGGGGAAGGTCAGGATCCAATCTAGGCCAGATGGACTAGATAGAATCCCTTCTGGGGATTCCGAGCCCCTGGTTGGGGAGACTGTTTAGGTGTTAAGAGGAGAAGGAATCTGATCCTACCTATCCTCCCTTACCTATTGTGGGTGCCAGATAGAGAGGAGGAAGGAAATTATGAAGGGTTGGAAAGAGCTCTGGGTTTGTGATGAGAAGATCTGAGTTCTAATGCTATTACTGTCACTGCCTCCCTATGACCTCCAGTATGTCATATCATCTTGCTCAGTCTCAATTTTCTACTTTGTAAAATGAGGGGATTTAACTAGACGAACTCCCAGGTCTCATCCAGCAGTAAATCCATGAATTCATATTCCTTTATGAGAGGAGAAACTGAGGTCCAGTGACATTAAATGCCTTTCCCAGGGTCACACAGCAAGCGGCGGTGAAGTTGGAACCAAGACTCAAGAGTCTAAACTTCTTTAGCTTATCCCTTGTTTTTCCTTTAAAGTTTTTGCAAAGCACTTCACATGTGTTCTCACTTCATCTTCACAAGTCTGTAAGTTACAAACAATTATTATCCCCATTTTGCAGTTATGGAAACTGAGACAGAGAGATATGAAATGATTTGTCCAAACTTCACATGTATTATCTCACTTAATCCTCAAAACAAGTGAGTTTTGCACTATTATTATTCCCATTTTGCAGTTGTGGAAACTGAGGCAGAGAAAGGTGAAATGACTTGTCTGAGATTTACACAGAGAGTAATTTGAACTAAGGTTTTCCTGTTTCCAGGTCCAGCACTCTATTCACTGAGCCACCTAGCTGCCTCTAGAGCCCACTGACACTGGTCAGGAAAACAACAACAACAACAAAAATGGCCTCTAGTTAGGACAGAAGGCTGGTTTAATATATGAGGCCACACAAAGGGCCAATCAGGACTAGCATCATCCCCTTCCCTGCAGTCCTCCTCCAGCTTTGGGCTGGTGCAGTGGACAAAACAAGGATCTAGATTCAAATCTCTTGTGTGATCTTGGCAAGTACCTTACCTTCTCTGCATACCTCAGTTTCCTCATCTGCACAATGAGGAGACTGGATTCCATGACTTCTTAGGTCCCTTCCTCCTCTAGCTCTAGGAACCTCAGTCTAGGCCTCTTGGGGGGGGGGAATATTTGTGAATGCCTAGAAGGATATAGGACCCTTAGCCAAGCTGAGCCTGTCTGTTCCAGAGGTAGGGAAGTCTAGGGTGGGGGAAGTCACAGAATCTGAATTCTGCCTGGGTGACTTGAGCCAGTGCCTTCCACACCCTGGGCCTCAGTTTCCTCCTATGTACAGCAAGAGGTTTGGACTTGATGGTCTCTGGGGGGCCTCTTCCAGTTCCAGGGCTCTGACCCTCTATAATTCATCTATGATGTCAAGAACCAACTTCAACCTAATTCAATTTTGCAAACATTATTAGGCACCTGCAATCTCCCAGCAATGGAGGGAAAGATAAAAGTGAGACGGTCTCTGCCCTCCAGGACTTTACAATCTGCTTCAGGGGCCAGGCATGTATTTGAAAAGAAATCCAACTAGGGAGA
The DNA here is from genome assembly GCA_023553655.1 of Myrmecobius fasciatus. Taxonomy (NCBI): domain Eukaryota; kingdom Metazoa; phylum Chordata; class Mammalia; order Dasyuromorphia; family Myrmecobiidae; genus Myrmecobius; species Myrmecobius fasciatus. The sequence goes on along the minus strand of JAJPUD010021943.1, from coordinate 14,858 downwards.
AGGTAATGTTAATGAAGTGAATGATTGTCCAATGGTCAAGTCTCTGGTGTCTGGAGAGCTGAGTTTTGCAGGGCAAGTCCCTCCCAGGAGCCTTGGACTAGGCCATGGTGACAGTCCCATCAGCTCCCATTCCCGTCAGCTCCCATTCCCGTCAGCTCCCATTCCCATCAGCTCCCATTCCTGTCCAACTTTAAATTTAAGGCTCCAGGAGATGAGATTATTCATATCCTAGGCATGAGGACCGTGGAGCTCAAGGAGAGGAGCTAGGAGCCCCCGGATCTCCTGTCTTGGACACTCAAGCATCCTCTAACACCCTAGCTCTCAGGATGTCTCCCCTTGAGGGTAGGGGTGGGGGAAAGAAAGTGCTTGAAAATCTTGTTTTATGCTGTTGGCTCGGGGAGCCTTCAGAAGCCCGAGGAGTGGGGATCTTGCCCTGGGATCAGCCTCAGAAATGGCCTGGGTCTCGGGGTAGGATGATGGAATGGTGAAGGTGGGGGCCCTCCCCACCCTGGCCCCAGCACTTGCAGGGGTTACAGGAAAGACCTTGCTGTGTAAGCCTGGGAAGAGGAACTCTTCCCAGAAAGCTTGTGGAGGATTATTATTGTCGAAATTTATGGCAATGGAAATGGTAATCCTGGGGAATAATGGCAGGGGCAGGCCAGTCAAACCCTCATTTGCCAGCTCTGGGTCTGTCCTTCTGGCCTGGGGGAGGGGAGCGCAGAAGTCGGACACCAGCCCCCTGTCCCCCTCCTCTCTGGTCCCACCCGCTCTCGATGGCCTTGGAAATAAGAACGGGGTAACAGGCAGCCCAGCTCAGCCTCTGAGGGGGCACAGGGCAGGGTGGCGAGGAGCAAAGAACGGCCTACCAATCCCACCAGGCTCAGCCCCACCATTCTCAGAGCGCTCCCTGTGACTTTGGACAGTGGGCCTCAGTTTCCTCCTCTGTAGAAAATGGGGGTTCAGCCATCCTCTGGATCTCTAAGGGAGGAGGGCCCTTGGAGTTTCTTGTGCCAGCCCTGAAGCTTCTCTTGGAAGGATGCTCAGTCCTTGAGAGCTCCAGAGTTGGCTTAGAAACATGATCTATGGACAGCTGTCAGGCTGGGAGACCATCTCTCTGGGGCCAGCTGCCCCCCTTCCCTCCAAAAGAGCCACTTAAGGAGATTACATCCCGTTGGATGATGGGTAGGAGAGGGAAGGGTTCTGGTTATAGGAGAAGGAGGCTGGCTGGAGAACAAGGCTTCAGGAACACTGTGCCCCTTTTTGGGGAGCAGCCGTGTCTCCTGTCCAGCATCCGAGAAGCAGACAGAACCCTGGCTGGAGAGTTTGCTAATAATGTGCCCAGCCAGTCTAGGCCAATCATTTCCCTTCTCTGGGCCTCAGTGATCTCACCTGCAAAATGGGGAGATTAATGGTGCCCAAGTAATGCCTCATCCCTCTTCTCCTGGGGCTATGGTAGGTATCACGGTGGGAATAGGAGAGGGGCAAGCTGGGACAGCAAATAGAGACCCAGAGAGTCATCCTGGGCCTGTCAGGTACAAGCGAGGGGGGCTCTGGCACAGGGACTTTGGGGATCACATACTCTTAGTCATGCATGGGTAAGACTTCGAGTCTTAATTTAAGACTGAGGTACTTAGGAGCAGCTAGGTGGTGCAGTGGATAGAGCCCCAGCCCTGAAGTCAGGAAGATCTGAATTCAAATTCAGCTTCAGACACTTAACACTTCCTGGCTGTGTGACCCTGGGCGAGTCACTTAACCCCAATTGCCTAAGCAAAAAAACCCAAAACAAACAACAAAAAAAAAAAAAAAACCCTGAAGGACTGGTCTATGGAGCACTTAGTCTTGAAGTACCCAGGCTAGTTCTAGGCAAGGTTCTAGGCAACAAAGCTAGAAAGGACCTCCATGTTCACCTCATTTAACTGCTTTATAGATGAGGAAGACCTGAGGTCACAAAGCAAAGTTAGTGGCCGATATATGAATATTCACCCAGATGGCGAGCTGAAAAAAAGTCAATCCACACATTTATTAAACACCTACTATATGCCAGGCACTGAGCTGGGTATTAGAGTCACAAAGACAGAAAGTAAAATTCTCCCTGCCTTCAGAGAGCTTAGGTTCTGGGGGGACCCATATCATTCAGTCCAGTCCAGCAGCTACAGTGTAGCAGGCCCCAGGGAACAGAGAAACAAAGAGCAGAGCCCTGCCCACAGTGTGTTTCCCTTCTGCAGGACTGGAGACTTAAAACTGGAAGCCACCATAATCCAGCCCTTTATTTTACAGAAGAGGAAACTAAGGTAGGAAGAAGGGACTCGGCACAAAGTCCCCTGGAGCAGGACCAGAACTCAGCCCTCTGGAATCAAGTGACAGTGGGCAGATGTGTTCCTTTCTATGGACTTCTACTGGTTCATCTGTCAAAGGGGTATGATAAAAATAGGGAAAGACTGAAGTCAAGGGATGACCTCATCCCAGAATAACAGACTTTCAGGGCTGTAGAATTACCAAGGATTCAGTGGCCATCATCCCCATCCAGAAAGGGATCCCCATTACCCATGACCACCAAATGGGCATCCCACCTCCGCTTGACACCTTCTGGGACAGGAACCCACTGCAGGCAGCCCTTGCCACTTTGAGACCCATCATCAGGTGGCCTTTCAGATATTTCAAGTCAGCTAGCAAGTCCCCCAGCTGAGTCTTCTCTTCTCCAGGCTCAGCACCTCCAGTTTTGTCAGTTGATCATCCGGCTTAAGCTGGAAGCCCTTTGCCCTTCAGCTTTTCAATGACCTTCCTAATTAGAGTACCCAGGACCAGACATAATCCTGCAGATGTGCTTTGACCAGAATTGAGCATCCCTGGGCTTTGACATGTAGTCCATTAAGACCCCTGGATCTCCTTCATCCTACTGTCTAACCACCCCTTCCCCGTAATGTGCTTGTGACATTGATTTTTTTGAGTTCAAGTGTAGGGCTTTTCAATTCTCCTACCGTATTTCTTCTTATTCGATTCAGTCCAATTTTTTAAGCCCGTCAAGATCTTTTCAGATACTGACAGCATTAATGGTCCCTTCTAGTTTTATATTTTCTGAAGCGAATGCTATTTATGCTTTTACCAACATCATTTATCAAAATGTCAGACATCCCAAAGCAAAAGCAGATCCCTGAGGCTCATTCCTGGAGACCTCCTGCCCAAATCCTTTGAGTCCAGCCATTCAGCCAGTTCTGGAGCAGATCATTCTGTCGTTGTCTAATCCATCTTCTCCATAAACATGGAATACTTTGCAAGGATCCAGGGAAATTATACATGTGGTTTTCTCCTGATGGACCAAACTAGCAACCCTGTCAAAGACGGAAATGAGCTCAGTCTGCCATGACCTGCTCTGAGCAGGGCCACGCTCCCCTTCAAGATCTCTTTTAGCTCAAAGACCTCCGATTTCTACGGTGTAGCTTTCTCTCTTGGCCAGCCAGTCAGCCCAGCCTGATTGTCTTGATTATTGAAGAGATCCTAGTCTGAAACAACCAGTGTTCTCACTATCCTTCCTATCCCCCTAGCCCTTATTAACATGTAGACCATGCTTGTTCACACCTCAGAACCTAGGTTCCTTCCCCTTTCTTTAAGTTACTTCTACTCCCTCTTTTTTTTTTCTTTTGCTGAGGCAATTGGGGTTAAGTGACTTGAGCAGGGTCACACAGCTAGGGAATGTTAAGTGTCTGAGACCAAATTTGAACTTGGGTCCTCCTGACTTCAGGACTGGTGCTCTATCCACTATAGTGCCACCTAGCTGCCCCTCTACTCCTTCTCCTTAACCTGAATCCTCCTAGCTTGAGTGCCCCCTCCCACATGAAGCCTTCCCTTCCCAGTTGGCTCCAGAGACCTCTCTGAGCCCCTGAGGTCAGTACCCAACATTTGAGCACACATACTATGCTCTCTCCCTGTCTCTCTCTCCATATCTCTCTGTCTCTCTCTCTGTCTCTGCCTCCCTCTTTGTCTCTACCAAGTCACTTGCCCATGTGAGTCTTGGACCCCCAGCTAGACTGTCTGAACAAAGGGGGTACATCATCTAATGCCTTTTCATCTTTCATCCCTCCCAACAGGTCCAGGCACATAGCAGCCAAAAGGAGTAGTAGTCATAAGGCCTGACTTCAAATCCTGCTTCAGATTCTTCCTTGCCATGTGATCTTATGCAAGTCATTTCCCATCAGAAGGCTTAGTTTCCTTATCAGTGAAATGGGGAGAATAATTCTTCCCTTCTCTCCTTCCTAGAGTTCTTGTGTATGGGGGAAGTGAAGGGGGGAATCTTTCATAAACACAGTGGGACAGTGTATGGCTCATGGCAAGTGTTTAACAAATTAATATTTTTATTAAAAAAAACCCAAGTTTTTATTGCCATTTTCTGTTTCTTATACTACCATAGTATCCAATGATACTCCCTCCTCAAGAACCATCCCATATGACAAATAGTATTTTTTTGTAGAGAAAAAAGTCGGCACAACTGATTGCTACATTGAGAAAGTCCAGCAATGTGTGTCATGTGTCCCACCTCCCATCTCTACAGAAGGGTGGGTTGGGGGGTATCTTCTCATCTGCCTTCATTTGAGTCCCATTTGATCTTTATAATTTTTGTTACTTTCACTTCCTAGTTCTTTCTATTTACGTTATTTCAGTCCCCGTGTACGTTGTTTCCTTAGCTCCGCGGACTTCTCTCTGCATCAGTTCATTGAGCTTGCATGAGGCTACTCCACGTTCATCACACATCTCATTTCTTATAGCTCCGGCTTACTCTTTTATGTTCCCATATTTGTTTAGCCATTTCCCAGTCCAGGAGCATCTACTTTGTTTCCGACTCGTAGCTTTCACAAAAAGTACAGCTATAAATATTTTGGAGCATATGGAGACTCTTTTTTTTCTTATCGATGCTTTCCTTGGAGTCTAAGCTCAGTAATGAAGTTTCTGGTTCAAAAGGTACAGATATTTTAGTCCCTTTATTTGAATAATTGCAAGTTGTTGTTGGGGTTTTTTTTTGTTTGTTTGTTTTTGTTTTTTTGGCTGAGGCAATTGGGGTTAAATGACTTGCTCAGGGTCACACAGCTAGGAAGTGTTAAGTGTCTGAGACTAGAGTTGAACTCAGTTCCTCCTGACTTCAGGGCTAGTGCTCTATCCTAGCTGCCCCTCAAATTGCTTTTTTTTTTTTAAAATGATCGTACCATTTCCCAGTTCCACCAATAATGTATTAGTGCACCTCCCACAATCCTTCCCACATTGACTGTTGCCTTTTTTTTTTCATCTTTGCCAATTTTCTAAGTGTGAGGTGAAACCTCCAGATTGTTTTGATTTGTATCTCTTATTATTTATGATTTGGAACATTTTTTTACATGGTTGTAAGTATTCTGCAGTTTTTTTGAGAATTATTTATTTATATCTTTTGACCATTTATCTATTGATTTTATAGTTATCCACTTACATAGATAGATAGATAGATACATATGTGTGTATGTACACACACATATATATGTACACATATACATACACATTATTTCAATATCCTAGATACCAAGCCCTTCTCAGAGAAATATTATATAAAGATTTTTTTTCCCAATTCAAACACTTTCCTTCTTATGCTCAATGCATTAATGTTGTCTGTGCAAAAGCTTTTCAGGTTCAAGTTCCCTCCTCTGCTGTGGATACAACTTAATGTTCCTTCAGTTACTTTACTTAATCTTTGTTAAGGTAGCCCTGTTTCCCCAGCTCTCTTTCCCTCACTCGTCCCCTCTTCTCATTTGATATTCCTCCATCCTTTCCTCCCCTTCAGCTGGTGTTGTTCCTTAATTTAAATTTTTATTCTTTTACACCCCCTTCCAAAAAGGATTTATCTCATCTTCTCTTCCTGCTTACTCGAGACCCTCATTCTCCAATTTATAACTTCTAGAATTATCTGTAGAGAAAAAAGTCGGCGCAACTGATTGCTACATTGAGAAAGTCCAGCAATGTGTGTCATGTGTCCCACCTCCCACCTCCACAGAAAGGTGGGTTGGGGGATATCTTCTCATCTGTCTTCCTTCAAGTCCCATTTGATCTTTATAATTCTGTTACATTCACTTCCTAGTTCTTTCTATTTACGTTATTTCAGTCCCCGTGTACGTTGTTTCCTTAGCTCCGCGGACTTCCCTCTTCCCTCTTCTTTCTCTTCCCTCCATCTTCATGCTATCAAAGCTTCCCAGGTGTCCATTCTAGACTCCCTCCTCTAGACACTTTCTCCCACTCCCTAAACCAATGTTTTTTCACTGTAAATCTGAAAACACTCTAGACAGTGGAGCAATGGCTAGCCTTAGCTGCCAGCTTACTGAAACATCAGCTGGTGTGGCTACGGCTGGACCGGCGTGCTCCTCCAAGTCTCATCCGCTTCCTGAGTATCTCTGCCTGGCCCCTTTCCCTTTAGAGAGTTTCCTCCAAAGCCAGAACCCCGACACTCTGCCCCCTTACCCCCTTACCTATATTTGGGCTCCTGGGTTCAGAATCTGGAGGGGATGTGAAAGGGGAACCAATGGAGAACATCAAACCCCTGAGCCTGTTTCTAGAGTTTCTAGAGCAGAAAGCTCTCCCACTAGCAATTAGGTGTTCACTGAGTGCTTAAAAGGGAGAAGGAGGAAAGGAGGAAGGCAGGAAGGGTTGGGAGAGTGAGCCAGTGAAGGAAGCAAGAGGCCTGAGTTCCAGGCCTCCCTCTGACCCAGACCCAGAGCCTTCATTATAGGGTCTAGCACATAGGACAAATTTATTGGAGGGGAGGGGAGTGATGAATAGTGTTCCCCGCCTGTGTGGGAGCAGTGTCTCTAGGGGAAGGAAGGCCCAAACTGTGTGACCTATGCTTCTATGGCACAACTGATCATCATGGGGGAGAAGGCTTTGTTGGGACAGGACCCTCAAGGGGAGCAGGCTGCAGTTGGGTCAGGATGCTGGGCTATTTGGGAGATGGAGGAGACCTCAGTTTGAGGATGTACCCCCTAAATGTCAGCACCCTAGGAAAAAGCTTCACTTAGGGGCCTAGACCAACCCATTGGGGAGTAAGTCATCCCTTTAGTTAGTCATGCCCATGATATGGGCAAGGTCCCGGGCTGCTCCTCTGGGGGGCAGAGGAATAAATGAGACAACTGGGTACAAAGGTGTTCTGTGCGGGGATGATGGAAGGGAATCTCAGAGAGTGGCTGCTAGCAGGGGAGGAGGATGAAGAAAGGCACCTTACACAAGGGAGGATTGGAGCGGAGATTGGAAGGAAGCCAGGTGGGTTGAGAAGGGAAAGCAGTCCTGGCAGGGGGTACAGCCAGGGCAACTGCCCGGAGGTGGGAGATGAGAAACAGCAAGGAGGCCAGTGTTCCTGAATTTTACACTTGCTCTCAGAGGTAATCATGAGCCACTGGGGTTTATTGTCTAAGGGAGTATCACACAGTCAGACTAGATCAGTTTCCTGTATGATGAATCCATATAGATCAGGGCTGGATGCAAGGGGCGATGAGAGAGACATAGCCACTTTTCCTTCTGGGTCTCATTTGACCCATCTGTATAATGGGAAATATAGACCGGGTAAGCTCTGAGGTCAGACTCGATTGCGTGCCTACTGTGTGCTGAGAGCTGGGGTTTCAAAGACAAAAGGGAGACATTCCCTGCTCTCAAGGAGCTGAAATTCTGCCGGGGGAACAATATGGTCCCAGGGAAGTGATTCAGACAGCCGTTAGCTCCTGTCACGTCGTGGAAGGTTTGACTCATTTGCTTGTGTGGAAGGAGCTCTGGCCAGAAACCAGATTATTTGGGCTGCCAGCTGGAAGGGATCTTGGAGATCTTGAAGCAGAACCTCTGATCTGACAGATGAGGAAACTGAGGTCCAGTGACTTGTCTAAGGTCACTCATGGAGGACAAAAGCAAAGTGGGACTCGGAGATCCTCTGACACCTTCCCTCAGTCCAGTGCTCTTGCCCTTTCCCAAAAGACCCGAGTTTGAATTTCAGCTCTGTCACTAACTCCTTGTGTGACTCTGGTTGAATATTTCCCAAGCCTGCTCTGGGGTCCAGTTTCCTCAATTCTGAAATGAGAGGGTCCACGCCGATGACCTTGACTGTAGCATGCAAAGGGAGCAAAGGTCCTGGGTTCCAGGATCCACCACTTGCTCACACTTGTGTGCCTCAGTTTCCTTCTCAGTTAAAGGAGAAGGGTGGACTAAATGATTTCTAAGGTCTGAGGCTGCTAGGTGGCGCCATAGTGCACAGAGCGCAGGGTCTTAGAATCAAGAAGACCTGAGTTCAAATTCAAACTCAGACATTTATTAGCTGTATAACCCCAGGCAAGTCACATCACCATGTTTGCCTCAGTTTCCTCATCTGTAAAAATGAGCACGGATTAAAGAGTATCTAAGGTCCCCTCTAACTCCTCTATTTTTAATTTAACAATTTAATTTAATTTATCAAAAAGGGTGCAGACAAAGTCAGCTTGGAAATACAATGACATTTTTGTTCCGTTTGGATTTAAATGGAAGAATATTCTGGTGGTCCAGTTCTGTGGTTCTCCAGCTCTCTGGGCCTCTGTCTCCCAATGTCTGTCTCTGTAAAAATGTATTGAGACATGATAATGGACATGCAATATGACATAGTGAAAAATCAGGAAAACCTGGGTTCAAGTCTTACCTAGGACATACCAGCTGTGTGACCCTGGACAAGTCACATACCCTCTGTGCCTTCAGGAGGTTCTCCAAGATAATCTTAATTGCCAAGGATGGTTATCTGCATAGATAAAGGGAGTTTCCCCACATGGGAGACCCCTATTTCAATGAAATCATAAGTCCAGTTTTTAAAATCGAGAGTATTGGTTAATACCATTGGACAATCCTGTCCAACACAATAATTAAGCTTCCAAAGCATGGTGAGTAAGTGGATGTGGCCAGAGTAGGGAGAGAGCCATGGGAGGGCGTTTGTGACTCAAGGAAAGGAGAACTTTCTTCACTATGGGAGCTGTCCAGCAGTGGAAAGTGCTGCCACAGGAAAGGGTAGGCTCCCCATCACAGGAGGTCTTCCTTTCTAAGGAAGGCCTCCCCATCACGGGAGGTCTTTCCTTCTAAGGAGGAGTCCTGGTCCAGTCTGGGTTATTCTCAATATCTTTGCTTCCTCTTTCAATTCCGAAATCTGTGATTCAGAGTTTTTCGAGCTGGACAGATCAGAATTACTAAGCCTTGAAGAAGTGGGATTTAAAGAGGGAGGGGAGAGAGGAAGGAGGGCAATGGGAGCAGCAAAGGGTGGAGGGGGGAACTCAGAGTATCTTTGGGGACACTGAGGCAAGGGCCTGCTAGAGCAGAGGGCCTCTGTGGGGGGAGCATGGAAACCCATCAAGTCACTGCAATTGAACAGAATCCAACAGTTCTGCTTGGAACCTGCTCTTTGGGTGTCTGAGATTTGGGGTGAATGGGTTTCTTCAATGTCTCATGGCAGTGTGGGGGTGACCCTGACTCTCAAAGACTCTGCCTGTGGATCCTGAGTTCTAGCAGGCCCCAACGAGCTAGAGCCTTTTGTGTCTTTCTGCTAAATGACTGGATGGCAATTGTTTCATCCTTGTAGGGAAGATGGCCAGGTATGAATTAGACACGGATCTAATAATGAATACCAATAATAATAATAATAATAATAATGATTAGCATTTACAGCACACTTTAAGATTTGCAAAGCACTTTACAAATATTATCTCATTTTATTCTCGCAATAGCCCTGCCAGTAAGAAGCTGTTATCTCAATTTTACATTTGAGGAAACTGAGGTAGACAGGAATGAAATGACTAGCCCAGCATCATATATGTAGATATTAGACTTGAATTCAGGTCTCGTTGACTCCAGTCCAAGAACTCTTATCCGGTTGGATGTCCAGTGTAACCAGCTGTTAATGGTTGAGGGTCAATGTGACAAGAGTTCTGCTGTGGAGAACCCCAAGGATCTGTGTTTGGCAACTTGACATTTGGCCTCTAAATCAATCGCGTGGATAAAGGCAGAGGTGGGAAAGCATGGGGAGCCAAATGGACCTGGCTGGGTTAGATCATTGGGCTGAATCTAGTAAGATGAAGTTCAGTAGGAATAAATGTAAAGTTCTATACTTGGGTTCAAAAAATCAATTCTATCATAGAAGATAGAGGAAACCTAAATTGACAATAATTGTTCTGAAAAGAGTCTTGGGGTCTTGTGGATGCCACCGTAGAAGATGGGGGAGATCTAAATTGACAGCAGTTGTTCTGAAAAGGGTCTTGGGGTCTTAGTGGATGGCAAGCTTCCTTGGGGTCAGCAAAGTGACTCTAAAATCTAACGTGAACTTGGTTGCATCTGGAAGGGCAAAGCCTCCAGGGCCAGAGTGGTAAGGGTCTCCCTGGGTCTTTCCCTCATATGCCTTCCTCTGGAGTGTTGGGTTTGATTATGGACGCCATGGACATAATGGAGAGTGTCCAGAGGATGGCAGACAAGAGGGCGAAGGGCCGAGTTCATAAGATACGAGGATCGACTGAAGGAAGTGGGCAGATTTAGCTGGTAGGACATGAGCTCTGTGTTCGAGGAAGTAACGGGCTGCCACAGGGACGGGCAGCTTTGTCCTGTTGGCCCCCAAGACCAGAACCAGGAGCAGGGATAGAAATGATTGTGGAAGTGATTGAAAGCTCAGGGTCAGGAAGAACACTTCCTGACCTTGAGAGCTGTCCCAAAGTGGAGCGGGCTTCCTGGAGAGGTGGTGGGCTCCCCAGCAGGGCCCCTTCGGAGGGGCATCATGGGGGGATTCCTTCATCTGCATTCAGGAAGATCTGAGTTCAAAAGCAGCCTCAGATGCTCACTTACTGTTTGACTTTTGGGGCAAGCCATTTTCTCAGCCTCAGTTTTTCATCTGTAAAATGGGAGCGAACACCTATTTCACAGGATTGTCATGAGGATCCAATGAGAAGATGGGTGAAAAGGGCTTTAAAAAACTTAATTTGTCATATAAATGCCCATGGACGTGATTATGGCCATCGACGCCCCTTTGGGCACTCGGATGCTGTGACTCTGTTGCCTGAATACCGGCCTGGCGGGCACAAAGAGGGGGCAACGGCAGGAGGGCTGGAAGGGGAGGCACAGGATCTGGGTTCAAATCCTGCCAGGGAGCCGAGAGCAGATTCTAGGCCTGGGAGGGGAGCAGAAAAGGGTCTCTGGGCCTTGGTGAGCCGGGCTCCTTCTCCCCACAGAAATCCGTGAGGCCTTCAAAGTGTTTGACAGAGATGGGAATGGGTTCATCTCCAAGCAGGAACTGGGCACTGCCATGCGCTCCTTGGGTTACATGCCCAACGAGGTGGAACTGGAAGTCATCATCCAGCGGCTGGACATGGACGGTAAGCCCTGCCCGGGCCTGGCTCCAGCCTGGCCCCCCTCTACCCCTCAGGGAGCCGAGCCCTCCCCCCCATCGGGTCCCCTTTCTTTCTCTGCTCCTTGGTTGGGAGAGCGGCAGCCACAGGGCTATGAGACCTTACTCTGAGCTGGGTGGTGTGAGATCTTGGCCCGGTCACTTCCTTCTTTCCTCATTAGTGTCCCCTAACTTTCTCCTATCCCTTCTTCCTTCCCATCTCCTTCCCTTTCTGTTCATCCCCCTCAGGACCCTTCCCCGCCAGCGTCCTGGCTTCGGCCCCGGACATCCCTGTCCCCGTGCCTCCGAGAACGGCTGGGCTGGGGAGGGGACTGGGCGCCCCCCGATCTCTCTCTTCCCCTGGGTCTGCCTCGTCTCTTTAATGCATCAGGGCGGGCCTTTGTGCCTCCCTCTGCCCCCTACCCCAGTGCCCCTAACAACGGGTGGCACCGGGTAAGACCGCCGCCTTCTTTGTACAACGCAGCGCTGCCCCAGAGACCCCCAAAGCTCCCTCTGTCCTCAATCCTACACTCGTCTGCTCCTGCCACAGGTGCCAGGACGTGGCCTCAGGATGCCTGGGTCTGGCCCTGGCAAGGGTCCCTCCCTGCTTCTCCCTCAGTCTGCCCTCTGAGAAAACCTCGCCCCATCGGCCACAGCGGGCACTCTGAGGGCACCTGCGCTCAAAGCCTGCCAGGCTCTGGCCTTGGTTTACGTTTGAAGGCGGTCGGAAGGGCTCCCACTTCCCTGGGTACCGCCTCAGGCCTAACAGCTGCTCCCGTTTCCTGGCAATACTCTGTGACTGGGATGGGCGGTACGGGGATGGGAGTGAGTGTGCCCATCCCCATTTTACAGATGAGAAAACTGCGGCTCCTTGGCCACAGAGTCTCACCCGGGCTTCGGGTTCATGGGCATCGGGGGGGCAGCGGCCGACTCTGGAGAGGAGTCTCCCCCCTCAGCTCCTCCCTCCCCGTGTCCCTCCTCCTCCCCTTCATCCGCTGAGGCCGCCCGAGAAGCTCCCACACATGGGCCAGCTGGGGAAGGCGGCATATGGTGATTAAGTGGTGGGGCGGCCGGCCGGGCCCACAAGGCCTCATTAATATGCCTCCTCATCAACTCGGCCTCCGCCCTGCCATTTGTGAGGAGCCCCCTGGCACGGGGAAGGCACACGGTGCCCCCGGCAGCCCTGGCAATGAGACGGTCAGAGATGATCGCCTCACTGCCCATCCGGGGCCGGGGGCCGAGGTGGGGGAAGCCTGCAGGGTTTCTGGGGAAAGTGCTGGATCGAGAGCCAGAGGGCCTGGGTTTGAGTCCTGTCTGCCTCTTGCTTAGCTGTATGAGCTTCAGCCAGTTCTTGGCCCAGTTCTCAGGCTCCCTCTTCCTAAGAAGAGACAGTGGGTCTTGATGGCCCCCACGGTCCCTTCCAGCTCTACATCACTCGGCCATTCCACAGGCATTCACCAGGTTCTTGCCACGTCCAGGCCCCGACTGTCCCCAGACCTCCCTCAGGGGTGACCGCAGACACCCCAGGGTCACCTTTTGTCCGGCCCCCATCTTCTCCCACAGTAGGACCACCCAGGGCCCACCCACTCCTGACCCCAGCAGGGGCTCAGAGCCCCCAGGGCAAGGCTGCCCCCTGCCCACCCACTGTGGCCAACGGCTTCCGGCTCTGGGGAAGCGCATCTGCTGGCTAAGGAACGTCCCCCACGCCGCAGCCGGGTCACAGCGGGGACCAGTTCGATCTCCTCTCCCTCGGTGCTCGAGTGGCCATCAGCCAGCGGCGGGGAGAGGACCGTGGGACTCGAAGCTCATTGGTTTACAGATGGGGAAACTGAGATCTAAGGTCTCCTACTAGCCTGGGGAGCCAGGGGTAATCTCCCGGAAATTCAAGAGCTAACGCTGGTTTTGCTCTTAGGATGGGGAATACGGCAGCCCACTCCCCGAGCATTTATTAAGCACCTACTATGTGCACCTACATTGCACAGCGGATGGAGCACCTGATCTAGAGTCAGGAAAACTTGATTTTTAGTTCAGCCTCAGACCCTCGTTTACTGAGTGATCCTGGGCAAATCACTCCATCCGACTTGCTCAGTTTCCCCATCTGTAAAAATGAAGGAAATGGCAAACTTGTCACAAAAAGTCAAGCATGGCTGAAACACCTCAAGCCACCCCCACTAGAGGCCTGAGCACTGTGCTGGGGGATAACTAAGGCCGGACCCCTGGCCTCAGGGGGGTTACATTTGAGTTTTCAGAATGAAGTCCGCGCACAAATTAGTATCAGAGAAAATCAGACCAAGGAAGTACTGAATACTGTGTAGCAGGGGAGAGCCTGGGGGGAAGGGGAGAATCAGGGCAGCCACCCAGGAGGAAGCTGCTTGAGCTGAGCTGGGAGGGGAAGTAGGGAGCCTGAGCGAGGCTGGGATAAAGAGGGAGAGCATCCCAAGCACTGGCAGCACAGTGTCCAGTGCTCGAGTCGGGAGACCCAGCGGCAGTCGTCCAGCTTCCGGGGACTTGAGGTGCATCTCCCAGGGCCTCCAGCCTTCCTCCTCTGGCTCTGTTTCTGGGACTCAGTGATTCACAGCCAAAGCGATTTCCTTTTAGGAGGGGTCTCCCCCATTACCATGTAAAGGGCAGGAACCTTCCTTTTGCTTCTTTTTGTTGCCCAGAGCCTAGCACAGAGCCTGGCATACAGTGGGTATTTAATAAATGCTTGTTGACTGACCTACACAACACTAGGTGGACTAATGGTGGTCTTAGGAGGCAAGGAGAGTCCTGCTCGACAACCTGAAGTCTGGCGTGTTAAAGTCAATGCATCTGACTCCTCTCCTTCCCTGATCCCTCTCCTTCCTCCCTTCCTCTAGTCATCCCTCCACCATCATTCATCCGTCCTCTGTCTGTTTATCCATCTACTATCCGTCCGTCCATCCACCCAGCAAACATTGGGCTCCTCCTGGGTACGAGGTCACCCATGGCATCTGATGCCAGAAGCAGTTGGCCCAGAGGCGCCGGGTCTGGCTGAAGGAGGCCCCCTCCCCTCACGGCCTCCCCTCGGCCCCCTGGGGCTCACTGCCTCTCTGTGTGCTAGGTGATGGCCAAGTGGACTTCGAAGAGTTTGTGACCCTCCTGGGGCCCAAGCTGTCCACCTCGGGCATCCCGGAGAAGTTCCACGGGACCGACTTTGACACCGTGTTCTGGAAGGTAGGAGCTCCCGCCCTGCCCTTGGGCCCGGGGAGGAGACCCCGACGGAGGCCCCGGGATGGCCCAGCTGGACGGAGAAGCTGGGAGTCAGAGGCGAAGGGCCCCGGGGGCAAAGCTGGGCCCTCGTCCTCCTGCTCCCCTCCCCGTGGGGACCCAAGGGAACCCTGTGCTCCCCAGTGAGGGGGGCTTTGCTCCCACCCAGCGTCAGGGACTTCACAAGGCTCCCCTCCGTGACGAGTGTTTGAGGGGGATGGCCCAGCTCCCCGGGGGGCCCGCCCTTTCCCCGCCGCCC
>JAJPUD010021942.1:0-13764 GCA_023553655.1 Myrmecobius fasciatus | reverse complement strand
CCAGATTTGAACTCAGGTCCTCCTGACTTCAGGGCTGGTGCTCTATCCACTGTACCACCTAGCTGCCCCAAATTGGTTCTTTTCAACAAATGAGGTGATTCAAGGCAGCAATTCTAATAGACTTGTGATGGAAAGTGCCATCTGCATCCAGAGAGAAAACTGTGTAGATCAATTTTTGTTGTTCTTTGCTTGTTTTTTTCTTCTTTTCTCATGTTTTCTCCCTTTTGATCTGATTTATTTTGCACAGCAATGTGGAAAAGAATTTGGAGATATGTTCAGAAGAACTGCAAATGTTTGATCTATTTTCAGTTACTTGCAGTCTTGGGGAGGGGAAAGGGAGAAAATTTTTGGAATGCCAGGTTTTGCAAAGGTAATGTTGGAAATTATCTTTGCATGTATTTGGAAAAATAAAATACTATTAAAATTTAAAAAACTTGAAAAAGAAAAGTTCAAAGTTGATCTACAAAAGCCTTTAGAAAGAACTTAGCAGGGAACCCCCATGCTGAAGCTTGCCTTCTGTATCTAACGAAACTAGAGGTTTCAGGTGATGCAAACCCTTAAGAAAACTCATGACATATGCTGTCTTTGCTCTCATTTCATCATCCACTATCAGTAGAATGTAAATTAGTCTACTTCTTATTTTTCCCCTCTTCTCATTCATGAGTAGATCATCTGTTTTTATGGAGACAATTTCCAAAATATGGGGGTAGTTCTTTATGTGGTTCCAAGATCATAGCTATAGTCCTCAGGCTTTACCCCCATAACCTGCAGGATGCTCCATGAAATAAAGGTGATAAGACAGGAGAATACAACTTAACAGGAGGAAGAGGGGGACTTGGGAGTGGCTGGCAGGAGAGCTGGGTACCAACCCAAGCTGCTTGTCTTTGGGCAACTTGCTATGCTGAGACTTAAATGAGGGGGAAGCACTATATCCCTCAGGGTGAATCCCTTCAGGCTGCCCAGTGTTGAAAAGATAGAGACAGGATGCAAAGTCAATGGGTGTGTCTTAAAGACAGCCATGACCACTTGGGAAGAACCCTATGCTCACCTAAATTCTGAACCAGGAAGGGATGCAATTGACCTCTCCAGCCCTGGCCTTCCTCAAAAAGCTCCAAAATTCTGGACCACGATGCTCTAATGTTGAGATTGACCACGAGAGATGACCTTCCAGCTACCCACTGATACACACTTTTGTTGGGCTTTAAGCTTGGCAGAGTTCTCATACACATTATCTCATTTGATCCCCACAACTCTATGAGATCAATACTATTATAATACCCATTTATTGGTGAGGAAACTGATGCTGTGAGCAGCTAAGCAGCTTGCTCAGGATCACAAAGTCTCCTAATCTTGTTTATTCAGAGCAACATCTTGCTGTCCTATTATTTGGTTGGATAATTCACAGCAACCATAGACTGATCAGAGATTCTGGGATACCATTGATAACATTGGGATTTCTCTCTTTTATGAGAAGAATATTTCTCAGCCTGACTCTGCTCAAGCTCTTCAAGACTGGGTTGCTGCAAAAGCCAATTGGTATCAGATATTAAAGATTATCTGTTAATTACCTAGAGGCAAAATACATATACATATGCATATTTGTACATGTATAATAGCTAATATTTATATAGCACTTTAAGATATATAAAGCATTCAGCACATGGTAGGATTAGATTTGTCACAACTATCTTGGGAAACAGATGCTATTATTTCTATTTTACAAATGAAGAAACTGAGATTGTGTGTTGCCCAGGGTCAATGGTAAGCACACAAGGCAGGACTTGAATTCAGGTCTTCCTGATTCCACTTTTTACTACTTAATTGTATCAGACTTGGGGTTTTATCCATATAGGAAACTTTCTTCATGATACAGCCTTCTATCAAATCTCACATTATTTGTGATAATATTATCAAATGTCATATGATCAAATCTTACATTATTTGTGGGGTGTAGACTGCTCCTGGGGTCCTGAGATGTCATACCTTGCCTAAGGTTCACAGCTATTATACACTGGTAGTAGAACTTGGACTTGGGACTTTCTGGATCCAAAACTGGTCCTCTGTCCCCTATGTCTGGACCTCATAAACTCATACACATTTGAAATAACTGTGAGACAGCCATCATCTTCCTGGTGATGTTTCATTTCTTTCTAAACATTATATTCTTCTTTTTGGTCTTACCCCACCATTATTTCCCCTTAACTCCTCTGTCTACCCCATGAACTGTCCCATTTTAAAAAAGAAAAATATTTTAAGTAACTGGCACAGTATCCATAACTGGCCCGTAAAGGTCATGTTCCATATTCATAATGATGAGGATCCATTTCTTATCCAAGAACGTCATGAGAAGTAGCTTGGTGATCATTGGTAGAGTAACCAGAAAGACTTGGGTACAAAACCTGCCTCTTAAAAATACAGGCTCTGGGAAATCAGAGCAAGTCACTGACCCTCTCGGTGGTCTCTAAGGCAGCCCCCTAAGATGAAGGTGCAGAGAAAGAGCCTCCCTGCATTGGCAGAGGAAACTTACTCATCTGAGAGTCCCCTGTAACAATAGGAATCACTAGTCTAGTTTTTGACTCTATTAATTTCATTTGGAAGTTAACAAGAGACAGGTCCATTTTCTATAATTATAATTCTCTCATTTGTCAGCTCTCCTGTCCCCTTGTTCTGTTTAAATCAAATAAGAAATCATACTGATGTTTCTAAGGTAGATGTCCCATCCATCTTCCTAAGGCTCTTTCAGTCATGAGACTAGAAGTTGTTTAGGCTCTGAGGCCAGGGGAAGGCTCCCCCTCATCCACACTTAACAGAATAATTCTTTTTGTTTTCTAAACTTGGTTAAACTGTCGTAAGTTAAATGTGATTTGAATCAGGTGAAGTAAGGGTTATCTCAGGTCACATGGAACTGAATCATATGGCTGTTACCTTCCATTTCTACTTGTTCTTTCCCCTCTCAACTCCCAGAAGAAGGTGAATGTCCTAAGAATATTGTATAGTTTTTTGAAAATGACATTTATGACTGACATTTAGAATAAGGCTTTATTTTATCTCATTCATAAAAGTGATCATCAAACAAATGTCTAGAGTTACTTTTTCTCCCTTTTCTTATCTAATTTAAACCATTTGTTCAATTAAATGATACAGTTATTTATCTGTCCCTTGGCTGCATTTTGAATTCCATTCTTTAAATGACATCAAAAGATAATTAAAAAGAGCATTGGCTTAAACATTTGGGATCTTTTCACTCACTCAAGCAAAAAGAAGTTGAATGAAAACTACAGCTTTTTAATTTTGGGTCCAGACCTGTAATTGTATTAATGTCATAAACTCCAGTGAGAAAACTTGTTTTGCCAATAGTTAGATCCCTAACTATTCTATACTTTAGAGTCTTAGAAAAGCACTGAGAACATACACAACCAGTACTGCCAATCAGAACTTCAAACCAAATTTTCTTGGCCATCTCTAAGTATTACTCCATGGAACCAAGAGTCATCTTATCATAATTATTTTTTACTTTAATGAAATCTTGGAGATCATTTGTTCTACCTCATTTTACAGGAAAAAACCAAACTGGTTAATTGACACACTCTGAGTCACAGAGCTAGTCAGTGGCAGAGCTGAGTTGAGAACCTAAGCTCTTGAATTCCCTATTTCATGATTTTGTCTGTCATATCTTGTTGCCTCTTTTGCTTTATGTTATCTATCGAAGCTAACTGCATGTAGTCTTTTTGTTTTCTTCACTGACATAATTAATGTTAGAAACATCTCTTTTCCTATCTCTATAATGGGTCTACCTCTGTGTAACTCATGCCTATTTTGTGTCTGTCAATGTTAATGTAGGGTATTTCTGTGTACAGTAGCTGGAGTGAGTGAGGACTCTTATTTCACTTGAGAAATCTCAGGAGTGCTAACCAGCTTGATTTGTTAAGTGTTTATTAGGTAGGCAGACGCTTTTTGAGCAGGGCTGATCTAAATTGAATTTGTTTAAAATGAAATTTCTTTTGTT
Organism: Myrmecobius fasciatus; assembly: GCA_023553655.1. NCBI lineage: Eukaryota > Metazoa > Chordata > Mammalia > Dasyuromorphia > Myrmecobiidae > Myrmecobius > Myrmecobius fasciatus. Next base: position 9,758 of record JAJPUD010021942.1, on the reverse strand, counting down.
TTCCAAAGGTGAAATGAAATCTTTCCTTCTTCTCTGACTGTGTGGACATATTTAAAATAAGAAAGTCTCTCTATTTTCATACTTTAAAGTCACAGAAATTTTTCATTTCTCCAAAACCATAGCAGTCTATTAATCAACAGGTAGATATTAAGTTCTTATTGTGTACCAGGCCTTGTGTTAGGTGAAGAATGAGCTATTCACAATTCACTTAGATTCTAACAAGTAAGAAAACACGTGCATCTATAAGTAGAAAACTAGAAAGTGAAGAATACAAACACATGCAAGGTAGTTCAGTACAAGGGAGTTAGGGAAGGCAGAAACAGTGGGTGGGTGATGAGAAGGGCTTTATGCAGAGTGTGGCCCTTAGATTAAGAGACTTCAGAAAGCCAAATTGAGGAAGGAGCACATATTCCAGCCAAGGATGGTCACTGTGAAAGTATATCAGTTATCTTTGTACCTCCCATCACCTTTAATCTCGTTCCACAACTTCCCCATTATCCCTATTTAATTATGAACCTGATCCAGATGCCCTATTCTTCTCTTTATGGCTTAATTGCACCCAACTATATACCTCCTTATATAAAGAAAGACAAAAAATCTTTCCATGTGATACTTTGTGTGGATGAAGAAAAGGGACAAATTTTTGCACTCCTGCATAAACCTACTGGTTTCTCTCCCTGCATTTACAAAAGCTGAATATTCTGTCTGCATGTTGCAGAATCATATGAATAATCTAGTCATGTGTTCCATTAGTTCAAATGCCAGGCATTCCTGAAAATGGGCCATAGCACAAAAATCAAATATCTTTGACAATAATTTTGTGTGTGCAGGAGAGAAGGTGTGTGTAACACCAACTCTTTGATGGCCTCTTCTGTAAACTATATTTATATTTATTTATTTATATATTTATTAAAGATATTTATTATATTGACATATGATTTAATTAATTAGTATGTTAATTAATATATAAATAAGTACATTTAATAGATAAGAATAATCTTGCACAGTAATTGCCATTCAGCAATGTGCCTGCCAGAAAAATCATTCAGGAAAGACTATTTACTGAAAAGGTTAATGAGAAATAAGAGGAAAAAAGAACTCTCAGGAAGTAAGAGAGAGAGAGAACTGAATTTTATCCCCATCTTGAACTGATGAAACCATAAAGAAGAGGAAGAAAAGAGAGCACAAGACAGTCTGAGGATGACTGCTACAGTTAAAGACTTGATAATTATCAAGGTCAATCAAGAGAGACTTGACTTTGATTTAAAAAAACAGGGAGAAGAGGATATCTAAGAGGGGAAGATAACAATGCCAAATGCTTCTAAGAGGTCAAGAAGAATGAGGCCTGAGAAAATGTCATTAGATTTGATCGTTTATCAACTATGAAAGGCTTGATTCTTCTCAGTGGTTCGGTGATCTGAGGCAATCCCAATAGACTTTGGACAGGAAAGGGTATCTGCATCCAGAAAAAGAACTTAAGGAGACTGAATGTAAATCAACACGCTATGGCCATTTTCTGTTTTTTCTGTTTTTAATCTCTCCCATAGTTTTTTTTCCTTTTGTTCTGATTTTTCTCTCCCAACATGATTCATAAAGCAATGTATATTAAAAATAAACTTACTTCAATAAAAAATAAATAAATAAGATCTGATTATTTAGAAATCACATTCACTTACCATCATCACCCAATGTCCCAACATTCCAAATCCCACCTTTGACCAGTCATTTTTCCTAACAGTTCCCTTGACTTCTGACTGTGAACCTGTACTTTCTCTAATCTGGTACAGATTCCTACCTAGAAGTCCCAGCCATCTCCATTCCATGCCATCCTCATGTACTCTTTCATTTCTGCCTCTGAAAACAATAATCAAATCAATATTACCTTTCCAGGAAAGGTCACCATAATTAATTACTCCATGACTGACTTATCATATCTTTTATTTCCCTCATCAAAACACCTTACCCTTATCACCACTCCTATATGTATGTGTTGATTTCCTCTAAACTGTCTTTTTTTTCTCTTTTTATTCAAAATCCTTGCTATATAGCAAGAACTTAATATTCATTTCTTCATTCAATGAGGACATGAATGTGACCCTCAGGCTTATAAGCTACAGTAGGCTCCTGTTCTTGTGGGAAAAAGCTGATTTCTTGATTATTTGTGAACTATGTCACATAAGACTTTGTTATTGAACAAGTAAACATTGAACATGCTTTTATGGGTGTTAATAGCCCAGGGCAGAATTTGTCAGTTCCAAGAGAGGACCCAATTAGTTAGTGAATTGGTAAGTCAACCAGTCTCAGAACAATTGTAGAGTGAATACCCTAGAGGAAGGGAAACAAAAAGTGTTTTCTCTTTCTCTGTCATGGCATAAAGTAATAGTGAGTTGCCCAGAGGGAGAAATCTCACTTAGCATCTTGATGGTTCAGTGGTTCCAGAAAGATCAAGACACAATTGAGGAAGCAGAGACATCCCTTCCAAACTGATATGGATAAAGAAGGGTAGTCATTTGTGTCTAGAAGTAAATGTCTGGACTAGAAACCCAAGAGAAATTGCTGTGGACTCGAAAGAGAACTAACTTTATTATTTGAAAATTGAGTTATGGAGAGGAGAGACCCTGGAAATCTAAGCAACCTGCCCAGCAAAGGCATTGCTTCTCAGGGAACTTTTGTGAGCAAGAGAAAATATATAGTTAAGAGAAAATATGTGCAAAGAGAAAAAATACAGCTAAACTCCATGTAACCAGGAGTTACGTGGCCACATGTGATGCTTAGGTGTAATGCTGCATTATTTCTGCTCCCCAACTTACTATTTGCTCTTGCCATGGACAGGCTGTGTATTTAAGAGGTAGTTTTTTGTGTGTTTGGGGAAAAAATATTTTATAGCTACTGAAATCTTAGTAAATGCTAGTAAGAACATGGTCAAAGGAATTTCCTTTGAGTGATTGTTAATCTAAATTACAAATGTTAGGGCCTATCAGCTATAGTTGAACCCTAATCCTACAGAATAGACCATTGAACCATATGAGTAGTTACCCACAGAATCCAAGTAAGAAAGGAACTACCCCCTGGGGACCCAATCTAAGAGTGTGAGTGCAAGTCAAGAGAGTAACTCAGAAGTGGTGTTATATGTGAAAGTGCTTGGCAAACACAACAGTCCTAAGCAATTTAGGACTCAGTTCTGGCATCAGAATAAATAATGACCTATGTGCAGTTGGTATTTCTTGATTCTAAAGGTTCATGTTTCCAAGCCCATGGTCTATAGGGAGGAAAAGGCCATTTAAATGGAGAGTAGCAATGTTAGCCCCCATGTTTCCCAATAGTAATGGACAGGTTTATTTTAACCCTGAAGTTCTGTAGAATTGAATGAAGGTTATGAATGATATCACTTACAGAAAGAGAGAAACAAAGGTTTCCTTATTGATCAGTATCCTCTATCAGTATACAGTATATTGAAAGAATGGGCCAAGGCCAACCATGTACATTGTTGATTTCTAATAAGACAGAACAAGTTGGCATATGTTTGTAACTCCCAGCCTGGCATCCTAGCTTCAGGGTATCATTTTATGGTTTGTTTTTTGTCTTATCCAATAGCATTTTTCCCAATTGCATATAAAGATAGTTTTCAACAATAATCTCTGTAAGATTTTGAGGTCCAACTTTTTCTCCATCGCTCCTTTTACTTCCTTCTCCCCAAGACAACAAGCAATCTGATATAGGTTACATATGTAGAGTCATGTTAATCTACCACATTAAATAAGACACATGTCCCATCATGTGAAAGGAGACTCATTGTTAAGAAGATATTGATTCTGTTTTTCCTTTCAGATTCTTCCCAAATGAACATTAGTTGTGTTTCTTTTATTCAGCTGACTTTCCTGACTTTCTTGAGCAAAGCATGTTTGAATATAATTCACTGGAAATAGGGAAACTAGGAGGACAGGGAGGGTAAACTGACTTTAAGGAACATACAGAGGTTACCAAAATAAATCTATGCTTCTATTAATGCTAGAATACAAACTGAGAATTTCTAAAGAGGTCTGTAACTCCCAAAATGTAGATAAATTGGTGGAAAGGTACGTTGAAGATGGCCAATGACATGGCAAGGATGACATGCTGGAATTGGATTTCAGTGAGTCTGTAGAGATCCCAGCTTAGCACCCTACTCAGCAGAGACACTGCACCCCAGGGGAGATGGGTGAGAATCTATGAAGAAAGTGCTCTGCAAATTTTAAAGCACTGCATACATACTAACTGTGGTGGAAATGTCAGTAACAATGGTGGTAAAGAGAGTCTCCTTGGCCACATAAACTCCCTGCTTCCCCTTTGTGCGGCAAGTTTGTGCCCATGTTGTCCCTAGGAGTTATCTGTATTTGCAGGGTTTATAGCTTGGGTTTAGGAGGGAGGAAAGTATTGGATGACCACTGTTTTAATGATGACATCTGAGTAAATGCCTCTGCTAAGAGTTAATGATGCTTACTGGTTGATTGTTAATGGGAAACACATTGGTAGGGATTTGTTAAGGATTGTGTTAGGAGTGTTGACCCAAAATAGGTGTAGATCCAACGTGTAAATGTAATCACAAGTTAGCAAGTGGCTCAAAAAAGGAGGTAAAATCTCCTGTAAACTTTAAAGTACTATATAAATATGAATTGCCATCCACTACTTCAAGAGAATATAAACTCCCTGAGCCTAAAGACTTCTATTTTTGGCTTTATATCTATCCCCAGTATCTAGCTAAGTGCCTGACACATAGTAGGTGCTAATAAGCACATGTAATTGACTATTGAATTAGGTTGTATTTTCAGCCCCTCTTTGTTTTTGTCTATATGCATTGCACAAAATAGACAATAAATGTTTGTAGTATTGACAATTATAATGATTAGGAAGTTTTTCCTTAAAGGCTTCAGGAAGGCTTGTTCTCTCAGTTACAAAACCTAATGGACAATGTAAATTAGTCTTTTTCTTCTTTTTTTCTTTCCTTTTCTTTCTTCTCCTCTCCCTCCCTCTCTTCTTTCCTCTCCCTCTCTTCTTTCCTTCCCCTTCCTTCTTTCCTTCCCCCTTTCCTTCCTTCCTTTTCTTTCTTTCCTTTTCTAATTTTTTTCTTTCTTTCCTTTATAAACTTTAAATCAGCTCTGCTTAAAACTAGATGACAGCGAGTGAGCTCAGTCAGTCACTCCTTGGGCAGCCCTGGACAAGTCACTGGTGCTTTCTACCTTAATTTCCACACCCAGCATTGAGAGCCTGTGGTCTGTCCCATGATTTGTCTCCAAGGTAGCTCCTAGGTAGAGCTGCTTTTGCTTGTTTGGAAGGAGAGAGGCCATCTTGCTGAGGGCATCCGTGAGTTGGCTATTAAGCGTCCCAAAAGGAAGTGGCTCCTCGATAACTCTTTACGTGTGTGTGTGTGTTTTTTTTTTTTTTAGATGCGGTGGGAAGTTGTGTAGCCAAGCTGTCCTTCAGCTGCACCTTGAAGGGTCATTACTGCCTATACAGTAAGTCCAGCTTTACCCTCATCAGCTGCCAGCCTCAGCTCTGGATTCATATCATGTTTCTGTTTCAGCAGGTGTGTGCCATGCGTGTGAATGAGTCATAAGATGGGGGAGGAGGGGAGGAAGCAGAAAGGAGGCAGCTCGCTGGCACAGCGGGTAGGCTGTTGGGAGTAGGGGCAGGAAGACCTGGGTTTGAGTTTTGCCTCAGACGATTATTAGCTAGCTATAAAACCCTGAGCCAATCAACTAACCACTTTGGACCTCAATTACCTCACCTACAAAATAAGGAATTGGACTTGATGAACTCTAAGGCTCTCCCACCTCTAAAGCTGTAATCCTGTGATCCTAAGAGCCTGGCAACATGTTGACAATTAAAAAAGTCATGGGGGAGACACCAATCAAGTTCACTGACTACTCCAAATGAATAAATGGATGGATGGATCATGAATGAGAAGGCATTTATTAAGCACTTACTGTGTACAAAGCAATATACCTCACATGCATATATTTGTGTATATGTAGAAATGGACACATATACAAATGTATATATACATATTTGTACATATGTATGTATATATATATATCCCTACAAATATGGGCATTGTTTCAACAAAGTGTTCTTTAAAATGATCCCTTAAAAGTGGGTTTTCCACCATATTGAGCAACACCTACACAGAAGTCTCTTGGTTAATTATCAGAGTTACCCCAACACTTCCCATCTTCTCTGATCTTTTAAATACTAATTTCTTTGGTTTAACATTACAGAATGAAGGAGGGAAGGAGAAAACTATTTCTTAATAGCTTACTATGTGCTTTGTACCATGCTAAATACAGAAGATGCAAATAGAAAATCAAAGCACTCCTTGGTCTCCGGGAACTTGCATTATAATGAAGGGAGACAGCACATAAAGGAAGGATATTTATTTTCAGTCCATGGCATGTAGAAAGATCAAGCATTATTTGAGCAGGGACTGTAGCAAGCCCCAGAGGATCTTGGGGAACAGTGACAAGGAAGACAGACCCCAATAAGAGTAGAGTTGGTCAAAGGTTTGAAATAGGTCCTTCAAGCTTCAACCTGAGAGCACATACATGAGAGGAAAAAGCATCCTTAGCTCTCCTTGACAAACCAATCATGCAGTAGCAATTCTGCCTCATAGTCAGACTCAGGAGTAATCAGATGGGAAACAAACGTCAGAAAAGGAGAGTGAAGTTCTTATATTTCTACAGTAGAGGTAGGGATCTCAGGATCAGTATCCATCTGCACCTCAAGGGAACTTGGCAGTGGAGCAAACAACAGAATACAGTTAGACAAAGTTTTCCTCACATAGTAATGTCTTTACTTCCTTTTGAGTTTTCTCAGATCAGTTGTATTCCAATGTTCTTTCATTTTGTTATATTTATGAATATATATAATACATATAAACACATTCATACATATGCACAGAGAGAGAGAGAGAGAGAGAGAGAGAGAGAGAGAGAGAGAGATGCTACATTTTATGAAGTCATACATTTCTGGGGTAAATTTTTATGAAAGAAATTTTCAACCCAGCAATAAAAAATATTGAAAAACTGCTCACTCTTTTCTGTAAGGTCCTTGCAAACATGGAGTATTTGCATTTGTCTTTGTCTCCTCAAATACTCCTCAAGTACTAGTATAGTACCTAGCATGGTACCTGGCACAGAGTATATGCTTAATAAATGTTTATTCATCGATTGACTCTATCATGTCCCAAAGAAGTTTTCAGAAAAATGTGACCAAGGGAGAGCTATGATGCTCTGAATTCAAAAGGGGATCAACTATAATTAAAGTTTTTTTTTTATTTTCAAAAAATATAAATGGATACTTTTCAACTTGTGTTCTAATTTTTCCCTCCTTTACCCATCCCCTCCCCTAGAGAATTCAATATATGTAGTCTATATTAAACATGTTAAATATATGAATGTTAAATCCAATTTATCTATATGTATTTATAAAATGATTATTCTGCACAAGAAAAATCAGATCAAAAGGAAAAAAAATGAGAAAGAAAACCAAATGCAAGCAAACAACAACAAAAAGAATGAAAATACTAAGTTGTGATCCATACTCAATTCCCATAGTCCTCTCTCTAGGTGTAGATTCAAGCATTTGTTAAGCGAATGAATGGATAGGTGAATGATTTGCTGAATTTGAATTATAAAAAAGAACCTTGAGAAAAAATAATTTAAACTAGAATGTAAGCACAAAAACTGTATCATTGTAAAATAAGGCATTTTCTTAACTTTTACTGAGATGATGTCTAAATTGATCAAATAAGATACTAAATTAATTTGTGACTATGGAACCAAATCCCCAGTTTATGCATTATAATTTTAAGGTGAAAGTGCAATAACAGAGAAGAGACTATACAAGGATATAGCATCTAATCAAGTACATAGAATGACACTGTAATAAGGACAACTCACATCAGAGTGATAGGTAAAGGTTCTTTGGTCTGAACAAACATGATTTCATTGGGGAAAAAAAACTCCCAGTGTTATGATTCCATCCTCTGATAAAGATCAGCCATTCCTCCATAACTGAGCTTTAGAAAGTTCCTGGGGAGCACTGAAAGAATGCTTAAGTGACTTGCCTATGTCACCTAGCTAGCTAGAAATATCCAGATATTTCTGGATCCAAGGCGAGCCTTCTATACCATACTCCCTCTCAGGTTAAGTTTACACCAAACAAAATCTCAGGGGAAAATACAACCATTGATTTCTACACTTTGCTTGCAATAGCAATCAAGATTCTTTTTCTATTTAATTTGGGGTATTTTTTAAACTTAATGCCCATTTTTTTTGCTTTATCCTTTCTTTATTCTGCTCATTTGTCAATTTTCTGAAAATGAACCAAGAAAAATCCATTTTGATTCCTCCTAGCAACATTTCATTGATGGTCTGTGGTTTTGTTTTGTACTTTGAGGCCAGATAAGAGAAAGCAACAACAGAGGCTCCTTTTCCACTCTTTTTATTTCATTGTAAATTCTTCTGCTTCTCTCATTTTTGGCCCTTCCTCATCTTCCTAATGAGCTCTGTTTTTGATGGAAATAAAAACCAGAGCTTTGATTTCTCAATCCCTGCTCTTTAATAACTTCATAGGGTTGGTCCAAGCCTTTTTCCATTCCGTCTCCACATCACTGATTTGTTCAAATGTGCGTACCCTCCAGGGTTTGACGATCAACAAATTGAGCATTACACTCCACAGTCAAATCCTTCTCTTTTTTGTTGCCTTATATATAGCTAGTATTTCAAGATTGCCTATTGAAATGAATTATATGAGTCTTTATTTTTTCATATATTGACATTTTCTATACCAGTGCACAACAGTAAATGACAAAATCTACATGCATCTAATATCTCCATTCATCACAAGTTTAAAATTCAAGTTTGTCTCTAACCATGGTTCCCCAATTTTTTGACTTGAGTTTCACTTTAGTGGGTCCAAAGAAGGTCCTAGAGACTCACTCCCATTTGCTATTGTAAAAAGAGAAAAATGATACTGTCTTTGGTGATGTACCAATAAATCCATATTGAGGCTTTATTAAATAATATAAGCTACTTATTGATTTATGCTAGAGAAAAAAGTAGAAATATTGTAATATTATAGTCACAAATGCCCTGAGTGACCCACCAACTGCCAAGCAAATTTGCCCCCATCTTTTGAGATAAAAAACAAGAACCCAAACTGAGAGTGAATTCCAAGACCACACCCTTCTCATCAGTCTCATGATTTTATACCTATATTTCACTCATCAAAGCAAAATCTATAGCAGAAAATGCACACTAAGCCATTACACTTTGCTTTAATTTTTAGTGAATTTACCTTTATAATAGGTTTTTTAAAGCTTGTGAAATTCATTTTATAAATGACAAGTTGATAAGTCATTTAATTTATCCACCAGTCAACTATTTGTTTATGTCTTTATAATGTCCCTGTCTCTGAGGATGAGGATATTTTTGTATATACTTTGAAATAACAATAAGAACAAACATTTATATAGTATTTTAAAGTTTTAAGGTGTTTTAGAGACATTATCTTATTGATGCTCCCATATTGCAAATGAGAAAAGTTAAAGCTGAGAGAATTTCACAGTGACACATCTAATTAATGTCTGAATAGGATTTGAACTCATTTTCCTTATTCTATTTCAGCCCTCTGTCATTGTGCCATCTGGCTACCTCAAGTATCAAGTATGTCCATGGTCTTGGGAAGCTTACTATCTTGTTAGGAAGATGAGATTCACAGAA
>JAJPUD010021941.1:0-13010 GCA_023553655.1 Myrmecobius fasciatus | reverse complement strand
TTTAATTAATTTGATTAGAAAAAGGAAAGAGGAAAATCAAATTGTTAGTCTCAAAAATGGTAAGGGAGAACTTTCCACCAATGAAGAGGAAATTAGAGCAATAATTAGGAATTACTTTGCCCAAGTTTATGCCAATAAATTTGATAATCTAAATGAAATGGAAGAATATCTACAAAAATATAGACTGCCCAGGTTAACAGAAAAGGAAATAAATTATTTAAATAGTCCCATTTAAAAAAAAAGAAATAGAACAAAGTATTAATCAAATCCCTAAGAAAAAATCTCCAGGGCCAGATGGACTTACATGTGAATTCTACCAAACATTCAAAGAGCAATTAATTCCAATAATATATAAACTATTTGAAAAAATAGAGAAAGAAGGTGTACTACCAAATTCCTTCTATGTCACAGATAGGTGCTGATAGTTAAACCATGTAGGGTGAAAACAGAGAAAGAAAACTATAGACCAATTTCCCTGATCAATATTGATGCAAAAATCTTAAATAAGATATTAACAATGAGATTACAAAAAGTCGTCCCCAGGATAATACACTATGACCAAGCAGGATTTATACCAGGAATGCAGGGCTGGTTCAATATTAGGAAAACTATCAACATAATCTGTTATATTAATAACCAAACTAACAAAAATCACATGATTATTTCAATAGATGCAGAAAAAGCATTTGATAATATACAACACCCATTCCTATTAAAAACAATAGAGAGTATAGAAATAAATGAGCTTTTCCTTAAAATGATTACTAGCATCTATTTAAAACCACCAGCAAGCATCATATGTAATGGGGACATACTAGACCCATTCCCAATAAGATCAGGAGTGAAACAACGCTACCCACTGTTACCATTTCTATTTAATATTGTATGAGAAATGTTAGCTTTGGAAGTAAGAGAAGAAAAATAGATTAAAGGAGTTATAATACCTAATGAGGAAACCAAAGCATCACTCTTTGCAGATGGCATGATGGTATACTTAGAGAACCCTAGAGACTCAATTTAAAAACTACTAGAATCAATTCACAACTTTAGCAAAGTTGCAGGATACAAAATAAATCCACATAAATCATTAGCATTTTTATATATTACCAACAAAGTTTAGCAGCAAGATATACAAAAGAAATTCCATTAAAAATAACTGTCAATAGTATGAAATAATTGGGAATCTATATGCCTAGGAACAGTCATGAACTGTACGAACTAAATAACAAAACACTTTCTACACAAATAAAATCAGTTGGAAAAACATAAAGCGCTCATGGGTAGGCTGAGTGAATATAATAAAAAATGACATTACCCAAATGAATTTACTTATTTAGTGCCATACCAATCAAACTCCCAAGAAATTATTTTATAGATCTAGAAAAAATAGTAGCAAAGTTCATTTGGAAGAACTTAAAAGGTCAAGAATTACTTTCTTTCTTTTTCTTTTTTTTTTTTGTTGTTGTTGTTGAGTCAATTGGGGTTAAATGATTTGTCCAGGGCCACACAGGTCCGAAGTGTTAACTGTCTGAGACCAGATTTGAAATCAGGTCCTTCTCATTTCAGGGTTGGTGCTCTATCCACTGCACCACCTAGCTGCCCCAAAAGGTCAAAAATTTCAAGGGAAATAATGAAAAAAAAAGGCTGATGAGGGTGGCCTTGCTGTGCCAAATCTGAAACTATATTATAAAGCAGTGGTCATCAAAACCATTTGGTACTGGCTAAGAAATAGAGTAGTTGATCAGTGGAATAGAATAGGATCACAGGACAAAATAGTCAATGACTATAGTAATCTAGTGTTTGACAAACCCAAAGACCACAGCTTTTGGGATAAGAACTCACTATTTGACAAAAACTGCTTGGAAAACTGGAAACTAGTGTGGAGGAAATTAGGGCTTGACCCACACCTAACACTACATACCAAGAAAAGATCTAAATGAGTTCATGATTTAGATATAAAGATTAATATTATAAGCACATTTGAGGAACATAGGATAGTTTACCTCTTAGACCTGTGGAGAAAGGAAGGAATTTGTGTCCAAAGAAGAACTGAAATTCTTAATTGAACACCAGATAGATAATTTCAATTATATTAAATTAAAAAAGGTTTTGTACAAACAAAACGAATGTAGACAAGACTAGGAGGAAGGAATAAATTGGGAAATTATCTTTACATTTAAGGGTTCTGATAAAGGCCTTATTTCTAAAACATATAGAGAATTGTCTCATATTTATAAGAATTCAAGCCACTCTCCAATTGATAAATGGACAATTTTCAGATGATGAAATTAAAACTATTTAGTCATGTAAAAAGGTGCTCCAAATCACTATGGATCAGAGAAATACAAATTAAGACACCTCTGAAGTACCACTACATATCTGTCAGATTGGCTAAGGTGACAGGAAAAGAGCATGACAAATGTTGAAAAGGATGTGGGGAAATGGGACACATACATTGTTGGTGGAACTATGAATGGATCCAACCATTCTGGAGAGAAATTTGGAACTATGCTCAAAAAAGTTATCAAACTGTGCCTACCCTTTGACCCAGCAGTGTTTCTATTGGGTCTATATCCCAAAGAGATCTTAAAGGAAGTAAAGGGACCCACTTGTGCAAAAATGTGGGAGCCCTTTTTGTAGTGGCTAGAAACTGGAAAGTGAATAGATGCCCATCAATTTGAGAATGGCTGAATAAATTATAGTTTATGAATATCATGGGATCTTATTGTTCTGTAAGAAATGACCAGCAGGATGATTTCAGAGAGGCCTGGAGAGACTTGCATGAACTGATGCTGAGTGAAATCAGCAGAACCAGAAGATTATTGTACATGGCAACAATAAGACTATAAGATGATCAATTCTGAAGGACTTGGTTCTCTTCAACAATGAAGTGTTTCAAACCAGTTCCAGTTGTTCAGTAATGAAGAAAGCCATATACACCTAGGGAGAGGACTGTGGGATCTGAGTCTGGACCACAACATAGCATTTTCATACTCTCTATTGATACATGCTTGTATTATGTTTTCTTTCTCAGGGTTGTTTTTTTTTTTTTTTTCCTGAAGATCCGATTTTTCTTGTAAAGCAAGATAACTGTATAAATATGTATACACATATCCAATCTGTCAAATTTCTTAACATAATTAACATGTATTAGACTTCCTGCCATCTAGGGGAGGGGTTGGGGGTAGGAGGTAAAATTGTAACAGAAACCTTTGCAAATGTCAATTTTGAAAAATTACCTATGCATGTGTTTTGCAAATAAAAAGTTTTAATAAAATAAATTTTAAAATAAAATAAAAAAGAGAGAGAATAAGTCATGAAACTCTTGACTAGCAATTAAAATCAGCAATAAATGATCTGCAATTTAAGACTAAAAAGATATAACGAGATCTAGGAGAGAACTTGGAAGTCATCAAATCCAATAATCTCATCATAAAATAACTAAGGAATACTAAATACTAAGGAATAGATAAGGAAACTAATTCACAAAGAGGATAAATAACTGGTTTAGAGTGATGCAGTAAATAGCATGGTAGGACTCAAATTTGGGTCTTCCTGATTGCCATAGTTTTTTATACACCATATAATGACTTAGGATGTGTTTAGATACTTTATCCTAAACAAGTGACCAAACACATCATACTAGCCAATATTTTTTTCTGACTCTATTATAATTTTCAGTTTGTGGATAGTAAAATAAACTCCAATAAATTTGATGTGCATATCAAACCAAGATTAGGCTGCCTGATATCACTTTCCCTGATAATTGGACACATTTCACAATATAAAGGCACAGTTGCATTTTAGTGAAAAAATCTGTATATAACAAGCATAAGATTTTAGTTATTGAGTGCTACAGAAACTCTCAACATAATAATTTAACTATCTTGCTTATACTATTTTGATAAAAGGTTTTTTTTAAGTTATGTGATAGGAAGGTTGTGTACAGAGAGGTTATGCACAAGAACCAGAAAGAGAGAAGGGGGGAAAGCAATACTTCACTCAATTGATAATATGATTAGATGACCTAAAGAAAGCCAGAATAATATCTGTGTTTTTTTTTAGTCACTTCAGTTGACAATTTGAGACTCAATTTGGGTTTTCTTGACAAAGATATTAAAATGGTTTGCCAGTTCTTTGCCCAGCACATTTTACAGATGAAAAACTGAAACAAACAACATTAAGTTACTTGTCCAGGGTCATTATCTTTACATATAATTGGAAAACAAAATACTATTAAATAAAAAAGGAAATAAAAGCAAAAAAACAACTATGGGCAAAACTTCAAACAAAAATAGGAAGTGCTCTCAAGCCCAGAAGGAACTAATTAAAAAAATTTTTTAAAAAGGACCTTAAAATTATATGAAAGGTAAAAGAAAAATTGGGGATGGGAATGAAAGTAATTTAGGAGAAATAAGAAAAATAAAGAATCAACAGCTTGATAAAACCTAGTTGCTTTAAAAGTAGAATTGGCCAAATGGAAAATAAATTACAAAAACTCACTGAGAGAACCAATACCTTAAAACTTATACTTGTTCAAATGGAAACTAATGACTGTATAAGACAAGAATAAATCAAACGATTACAAAAGAATGAAAAAAATGGAAGAATGCACAAAATAACTTACTGGAAAAAGACATAACCTAGAAGTTCAATCCAAGAGAAAAATATCATATGAATAATTTTTGAAGTGTAAGGTAAATTTGAGCAAATAACTTCAAAAATTAATAGATGAGAAAGAGCAGTACAGTGGATGCAAAGAAAGGGAGAGATAAAAATGGGGCAAATTAATTCACATAAAGACATGGAAACAACCTATTAAAGTAGAGGAGAAGATATGAGAGTGAGTGATGGACAGTGCTTTAATCTAACTCTTTTCAGCATTGGCTCAGAGAGGGAAAAATATATCCAAGAAGTGGAATTCAGTCAGCTATGTTAATGAACCAAATGGTAGAGCATAGAAATTATTTTTATTAAAGCTTTTTTTAATTTTTAAAGCATATGCTTTCATAATTTTCAACATTCACCCTTACAAAATATTGTGTTCCAAATTTCTCCATCCCTTCCCTCCACCCTCTCCTCTAGATGGCAAGCAATCCAATATATTTTAAATTTGTGCAATCTTCTATACATATTTCCGCAATTATCATGGTGCCCAAGAAAAATCAGATCAAAAGGGAAAAAATGAGAAAGAAAAGAAAATACAAGAAAACAACAACAAAAAGAGTAAAAATACTATGTTGTGATCCACATTAAGTCCCCACAGTCCTTTCTCTGGGTAGCATAGAAATTCTTTTATTTTAATAAGTTTTCTATATTCTCTAGTGTTTTTAATAGGAATAAATGTTGGATTTTATTAAATGCCCTTTCTACATCTATTGAGATAATCATTGTTAGTTTGATTATTATGCTAATAGTTTTCCTAATATTGAATCAACCCTGCATTCCTGGTATAATCCTACTTAGTCATTATGTATTATCTTGGGGATAACTTTCTGTAATTTGTTTGCTACTATTTTAAGATCTTTGCATTAATATTCATTAGGGAAATTGGTCTAATTTTTTTGTCTGTTTTTACCCTACCTAATTTAGGTATCAGTACCATATCTGTGTTATAGTATAGAAATCCTTAAAAGATAAGGTAAGTGAGTTATAGAAAGAAAGAAACTAAGAAGGTAAACAGAATATTAGACAAGTTATATTTTACAGACCTTTGTAGAAAACTATATGGCAAAAAGAAGGAATATACTTTTTTTTTCTAAGTAGCACATACACAAAAATAGACTATATAATACGGCATAAACATCTCAAAATAAAATTATAAAGGCAGGTCATATTTTTGGATCATAATACAATACAAATTATGCTCAATAAATGTTAGTGGGAAAATTAAATAAAATTAATTGGAAATGGGGGTGGAGCCAAGATTGTGGAGAACAGACACAACTCTCTGTAACCTCCTCTAACCTTCTCTCAAACCAACAGTAGATTAAGCCCCTAAACTGGTTTTGAAGTCAAAGAAACCACAAATACTTGGAATACAACATATTTCTAGAAGAAGATACCTTGGAAGAACTTCAGAACAGGTCTATTTCAATCAGGCACGGGGACAGTACACCAAATCCAGACTGAAGCATAGGAAGAACTGCACAACAAGCTAGAATGGAGAGTCAGGATGTTGTAGCTTCCACGCACCTATGAATCTTCTGGGAGCCTCTTAGGCCACTATATCCTGGTTGCAAGCACGTAGTTTGGCAGATTTGCCTTTTGTAAAAGACAAATTCTAAATGCTGGACCTAGCTGCCATTACCCAGCACTGGAAATCAATCAGCAGAACTGCCCCAGGATACATTAAAGCAGCTTTCACTCCTTTGCATTGAACAGACCTCGACCTTTAAAAAATGAATAAAAACCCAAAAAAGTACTCTCACCATAGACAGCTTTTATGGAGAGAAGGATAGACCCCAAATCCCGAGTTTCCTAAAGACAAAGCAACTCCAGAGGAAGCCATAAAGAAAGACATGAACTGGTCCCCATTTCACAAGGGTTTTTTCAAAGACCGCATAAAGGACCTTAAAAGAGAGTTAGAGGAAAATTAAGGAAATGAAATGAGATCATTGCAGGAAGGAGTGAAAAAAAATTAGGAAAAGTGCAATGAACAAAAAAATTTCATTGGCCAATTGCAAAATGAGCTAAAAAAGATAACTGAAGAAAATAATACACTAAAAATTAGAATTGAACAAATGGAAGTGAATAAAGTTTCAAGAATCAGTCAAACAAAAAGGAAAAAATGGAAAAAATAGAAGAAAATATGAAATATCTCCTAGGAAACACAACTGGCCTGGAAATTAGATCCAGGAGAGACAATCTAAGAAAGCCATGATGATAAAAAAAAAAAAAAAAAAAACAAACAAACAAACCTAGACATTATCTTACAGGAAATCATAAAAAAAAAACTGCCCTGATATTTTAGAATCAGAAAGTAAAGTAGCCTTTGAAATAATCCACTGATCACCTCCTGAAAAAAACCCCAAAATTAAATCCCCAAAGAATATCATCAAGGAAAAGATATTGCAAGTAGCCAGAAAGAAACCATATAAAAACTGAGGAGCCACAATTAGGATTACCCAGGACATAGCAGCCTCCACCTTAAAGGATCAAAGGGTGTCAAATCTGATATTTGAAAAAGAAAAGGAACTGGGATTACAAGCAAGAATAAACAAGACAGCTAAAATGAGCATTATGTTTCAGGAAAGAAGATGGACATTTAGTGATATAGATAAATTTCTCCTATTTCTAATGAAAAGACCAGAACTGAACAAAATAAAAATTGACCTCCAAAGACAGAACTCAAGAGAAGCATAAAAAGATTAAAAGTAAAGAACTCTTGAGAACTATATTTCTACTATAGGTATGCTTAAAGAATGATGGTATAATTTGATTTTACTTTAAAAGCAGGGGTAGCAATCCTGATCTCAGATCAAGTAAAGGATCTAATTGAGAGAGATAAGGAAGGAAACCATCTTACTAAAGGGTACCATAAATAATGAAGCAATATCAATACTAAACATATATGGACCAAGTCGTATAGCACGGAAATTCTTAGAGAAGAAATTGAAAGAGAAACAAGAAGAAATAAACAGCATAACTATACTGGTGAGGGATCTCAGTCTTGCTCTCTCAGAAATAGATAAATCGAACCAAAAAAATAAATAAGAAAGAAGTTAAGGAGTTAAACAAAATGTTAGAAAAGTTAAGTATGATAGATATTTGGAGAAAATTAAATGGAGACAGAAAGGAATTTACTTTTTTTCTCAGCTGTTCCTGGAACTTATACAAAAATTCACCTTGTGTTAGGGCATAAAAACCTAAAAATCAAATGCAGAGAGGCAGAAATAGTGAATGCATTTTTTTTAGATCATGATGCAATAAAATCACATGCAATATAAGGCCAGAAGGAAATAGACAAAAAAATTGAAAATTAAATAATCTCATCCTAAATAATGAATGGGTGAAACAGCAAATCATAGACACAATTAATAACTTCATCCAATACAATGACAATAATGAGACAACATACAAAAATTTGTAGGATTCAGGCAAAGAGTTTCTAAGGGAAAATTTTATATCTCTAGATGCTTACTTGCATAAAATAGAGAAAGAGAAGATCAATGAATTGGGCTTGCAACTGAAAAAGCTAGAAAAAAAACAAATTAAAAACCCCCAATTAAATACCATACTTGAAATCCTAAAAATAAAAGGAGAAATAAATAAAATTGAAAGTAAAAAATATTATTGAATTAATAGTTGGTTTTATGAAAAAAAATAGATAAATCTTCAGTTAATTTGTTTAGAAAAAAAAGAAAGAGGAATATCAAAGTGTTAGTCTCAAAAATGAAAAGGGAGAACTTTCCACCAATGAAGAGAAAATCAGAGCAATAATTCGGAGTTACTTTGCCCAACTTTATGCCAATAAGTTTAATAACCTAAGTAAAATGGAGGAATATCTAAGAAAATATAGATTGCCCAGATTAACATAAGAAGAAATAAATTACTTAAATAGTCCCATTTTTGAAAAAAAAAGAGAATAAGCTATTAATCAACTCACTAAGAAAAAATTCCCAGGACCAGATGCATTTGCATGTGTATTCTACCAAACATTTAAAGAACAATTAACTCCAATACCATATAAACTATTTGGAAAATAGGAATGAAGAACTCCTACCAGATTCCTTTTATGACACAGACATGTACTGTTTAAGTATTGACACCTAAACCAGGTAGATCAAAAACAGAGAAAGAAAACTATAGACAAATCCCCTAATGAATATTGATGCAAAAATCTGAAATAAAATATTAGCAAAGAGATTAAAGAAAATCATCCTTAAGATAATATATCATGACCAAATAGGTTTTATACCAGGAATGCAAGGATGGTTCAATATTAGGAAAACTATTAGTATAATTGATTATGTGAATAACCAAATTACCAAATGTCATATGATTATCTCAATAGATGAAGAAAAAGCATTTGGTAGCATCCAATGTCCATTCTTATTAAAAACACTGAAGAATATAGGAATAAATGGACTTTTCTTTAAAATAGTCGGCAGCATCTATTTAAAACCATCAGCTAGCATCATATGTAATGGTGATAAACTGGAATGATTCCCAATGAAATCAAGGGTGAAACACGGTTGCCTACTATCAGCATTACTATTCAATATTGTATGAGAAATGCTAGCTTTGGCAATAAGGGAAGAAAGATTAAATGGATTAGAGTAGGTCATGAGGAAACCAAATTATTGTTCTTTGCAGATGATAGGATGGTATACTTAGAAAACCCTAGATAATCAACTAAAAAACTCTTAGAATTAATCCACAACTTTAACAAAGTTGCAGGATACAGAATAAATCCACATAAAGCATCAGCATTTTTATACATCACTAACAAAATCCAACAGCAAGATATACAAAGAGAAATTCCATTTAAAATAACTGTTGATAGTATAAAATATTTAGGAATCTATCTGTAAAGGGCAAGTCAAGAACTATACAAGCAAAACTACCAAACTACACACACACAAAAAAAAATGAGATCTAAACAATTGGAAAAATATCAAGTGCTCTTGGATAGGATGAGCGAATATAATAAAGATAATAATACTACCTAAACTAATCCATTTATTTAGTGCTACACCAATCAAACTCCCAAAAATCTATTTTACTGACCTAGAACAAATAACAACAAAATTGATCTGAAAGAAAGAATTAATGAAAAAAATTCCAATGAAGGTAGCCTAGCTGTACCAGGTCGAAAACTATATTATAAAGATGTGGTCATTAAAACCATTTGGTACTGGCTAAGAAACAGAGTACTAGATCAGTGAAATAGGTTAGGATCACAGGACACAATAGTCAATGATTATAGTAATCTAGTGATTGACAAAACCAAAGACTCCAGCTTTTGAGATAAAAAACTCACTATTTGACAAAAACTGCTGGGAAAATTGGAAATTAGTATGGCAGAAACTACGTATTGACCCACACCTAACACCATATACCGAGATGAGGTCAAAATGGATTCATAATCTAAACATAAAGAATGATATTATAAACAAATTAGAAAAAAAACATGGGATACTTTACCTCTCAGAACTATTGTGGAGGAAGGAATTTTGACCAAAGAACAAATAGAGATCATTATTGATCACAAAATAGAAAATTTTGATTATACTAAATTAAAAAGGTTTTGTACAAACAAAACTAATGCAGGTAAAATTAGAATGGAAGCAATAAACTGGGAAAACATTTTTACATTGAAATGTTCTGATAAAGGCCTCATTTCTAAAATATATAGAGAATTACCTCAAATGTATAAGAATTCAAGACATTCTCCAACTGATAAATGGTCAAAGGATATGAACAAACAATTTTCTTTTTTTATTAATACTTTTTAGTTGCAAAACATGTGTATGGGTAATTCCTAAACATTAACCCTTACAAAGCTTTCTGTTACAAATTTTTCTCCCCTACTCCCCACCCCTCCCCTAGATGGCAAGATATCCACTACATGATAATTATGTTAGAATACTTAAGAAATAGAATATATGTATAGTTATTGCACCATTTTTTGTGGAGGAGAAATCATATCTACAAGAAAGAATAATCTGATAAAAGGAAATACAATGCAAGCAAATCTCAATAGAGAACATGAAAATGTTATGTTGTGTTCCACATTTCACATCCCTCTCTCTGGGTGTATATGGCTCTCTTCACCGAACAATTGGAAGTGAATTGAAGCATTTCATTGTTGAAGAGATTGATGTCTATTAGAACTGATCCTCATATAGTATTGTTGTTGCCATGAATAATGATCTCTTGGTTCTGCTCACTTCACCGAGCATTAGTTCATGCAAGTCTCTCCAGGCCTCTCTGAAATTGTCCTGCCTGTCATTTCTTACAGAACAATAATATTCCATGACATTCATATACCATAATTTATTCAGCCACTCTCCAATTGATGGGCATCCATTCAGTTTCCAGTTTCTAGCCACTACAAAAAGAGCTGCCACAAACATTCTTGCACATGTGGGGCCCTTTCCTTCTCTTATGATTTCTTTGGGATATAAGCCCAATAGAAACACTGCTGGGTCAAAGGGTATGCATAGTTTGATAACTTTTTGAGCATAGCTCCAAATTGCTCTCCAGAATGGCTGGATCTGTTCACAACTCCATGAACAATGATTCAGTGTCCCAGTCTTCCCACATCCCTGAACAAACAATTTTCAAATGAAGAAATTGAAACTATTTCTAGTCATATAAAAAGGTGCTCCAAATCACTATTGATCAGAGAAACGCAAATTAAGACAGCTCCAATATACCACTATACACCTGTCAGATTGGCTGGATGACAGGAAAAGATAATGATGAATGTTGGAGGGGATGTGGGAAAATTGGGACACTGATACATTATTGGTGGAACTGTTACCAGATGCAATAATTATGGAGAGCAATTTGGAACTATGCTCAAAAAGTTATCAAACTGTGCATACCCTTTGACCCAGAATTGTTTCTATTGGGCTTATATTTTAAAGAGATTTTAAAGGAGGGAAAGGGACCCACGTGTGCAAAAGTGTTTGTGGCAGCCCTGTTTATAGTGGCTAGAAACTGGAAACTGAATAGATGCCCATCAAATGGAGAATGGCTGAATAAATTATGGTATATGAATGTCATGGAATATTATTGTTCTGTAAGAAACAACCAGCAGGATGGTTTCAGAGAGGTCTGGAGAGACTTACATGAACTGAAGCTAAGTGAAATGAGCAGAACCAGGAGATCATTATACATGGCAACAACAAGACTATACGATGATCAATTCTGATGGACACAAATCTCTTCAACAATGAGATGATTTAAACCAGTTCCAATTGTTCAGTGATGAAAAAGCCATATACTCCCAGGAAGAGGCCTGTGGGAGCTGAATGTGAACCACAACATAGCATTTTCATGCTTTTTGTTGATGTTTGCTTGCATTTTGTTTTCCTTCTCAGGGTTTTTTTTTTCTTTCTACATCCAATTTTTCTTGTGTAGCAAGATAACTGTATATATATGTATGTACATATTGGACTTACCATATATTTTAACATATTTAACATGTATTGGATTACCTGCCATTTTGAGGGGGAGGGAAAGGAGGGAAAAATTTGGAACAGAATGTTTTGCAAGAGTCAGTGTTGAAAAATTACCCATGCATATGTTTTGTAAATAAAAAGCTTTAATTAAAAAAAGGGGGATTGCAGAGTGAATTCTACCAAACATTTGAAGAACAATTAATTCCAATACTATGGGTACCATTCAGCAAAATTCATGAAGAAGACTCCTTTTATGGCATAAATATGGTGCTGACACCTAAATCAGGATGAGCTAAAACAGAGAAAGAAAATTTTAGACCACTTTTCCTAATGAATATCAATGTAAATATTTTGAAATAAAAATATAAGCAAGGCTATTAGAACATTATATCTAAAAGAGGATACACTATGAACAAATGAAAATTACAGCAGGAAAGGAGGGCTGATTCAGTATTAGGAAAACTATCAACATAATTGACCATATTCATAAGAAAACTAACAAAATCATATGATCGTTTCAATAGATGCTGAAAAGGTTTTTTACATAACAAAGTGCCCATTCCTTTTAAAAACACTAGAGAGCATAGGAAAAAAATGGAGTTTTCTTTAAAATGATAAGCAGTATCATTCTAAAACAATCAGCAATCTTCCCCATCTGTAGTAAGGATAAGATAGAAGCCTTCCCAATAAGATCAAGGATCAGAAGGAATGATGCCCATTATAACCAATATTATTCAAAATGCTAAAAAACTTTGCTACAGCAATAAGAAAAGGAAAAGAAATTGAATGAATAAGAATAGATGAGAAAAAAATCATTATTTGCAGATTGTAAGATGGCATATTTAGAGAACCATAGAGAATAAACTAAAAAAAAAA
>JAJPUD010021940.1:0-22265 GCA_023553655.1 Myrmecobius fasciatus | reverse complement strand
AAAGAGAGTAGTGGGAGAGGAAGGAAGGAAGGAGAGAGAGGAGAGAGGAAGGGAAGGAAGGAGGGAGGGAGGGAGGGAGGAATGGAAGGAAGGAAGGAGGGGAAAGGGAGGGAAAGAAGGAAGAAAAGAAGGAAGGAGGGGGGAGGGAGAAAGAAAAAACAATGAAGAAAGCAAAGAGAAAAGACTAAGAAAGAACAAAGTAATTTAAAGTGAGTGATATTTTTTTAACATTGGGATATATTTTAACATGTCCATAAGAATAATTGGAATTGCCAGAATAGTTTGTTTTAGTTGCCAAGTTTTGAACCATATTACTTCTGCCAGGATCTCCTGTTTGAGGCTATTCCATGTCCTTCACTTCTCAGTGGTCTCTCTAAGGCAATTGTTCTCTGACTTTTGGCCTCAAGATCCCTTTACACCCCAAAGAAATTTTGTTTATGTGGGGTTATATCTATAAATATTTACTATATCAGAAATTAAACCTGATACACATATTTGATTTGTCAAGTATTTTAAAATAATTAACATGTATTAGACTTCCTGACATCTAGGGGAGGGGGTGAGGGGAAGGAGGAAAAAATTTGTAACAAAAAACTTTGCAAGAGTCATTGTTGAAAAATTACCCATGCATATGTTTTGCAAATAAAAAGCTTTAATAAAAATTAAAAAAAGAAATTAAACCTAATGCATTTAAAATATTTATTAATTTGTTTTTAAAAATAGTATCTATAGGGATAGCTAGGTGGTGCAGTGGATAGAGCACCAGCCCTGAAGTCAGGAGGACCTGAGTTCAAATTTGAACTCAGACACTTAACATTCCCTAGCTGTGTGACCCTGGGCAAGTCACTTAATCCCAATTGCTTCAGCCAAAAAAAAAAAAAAAAATAGTATGTATTACTACTTTAAGTATTTATATACCATTTAAAAAAACTTTATGAGAATAGTGGTATTAACTTAGATATTTTTGCAAATCTGTTTAAAGTCTGGCTTAATAGAGGAAAGCTGTATTCTTATCTCTATTTCTTCCATAAATGTTATTTGGTTGAAGTATATGAACAAAATCAAGCCTTACATAAATGTAAGTTGGAAAGGAGAGAAATATTTTAGTAGGCAGGTAACATCTTAATAATATTATGAAAAGTTTTGACTTCATGGATATCCTGAAAGGGTCTTGGGGACCTCTAGGATCCACAGGCCACAGACATTATTCTAACTGCATCTGGACAAACAGCAGTTGCTCTGTAGCCTTTGTTCCACTTCAGTGGATTTGGGTGTCCCACTTTTTAGGGTCTTTTTTGTTATTATTTTTATTTATTGCAAATGTATTATAATAAAATATAAGCAAAAAAGATCAGATAGAACAAAAATAAAATTCTATGTAAAATCATAAATGCCAAGTTACTTAGTTTGTCATAAGAAAAAATAAATATATATTTAAACTTTAACATAGAGGTCCCTTACCCAGAGTTATATTTTGATAATTGTATCATAATATAATTAGTTCCTTTAAAAATGCTGTGTATTTTATTTTGTTCATTTTAAAAACATTATTCTGAAAATGAATCCATAGGAGTCATTAGATACTACCTTAAGGCTCCATTTCTCTCTCGAGCCCTCCCTTCCTCTCCTCTCCTCTTTCCTTTTCTACTCCTTCCACCCTCCTCTGGTTAAAATCTTCTTACTTTTCTTATTTGTATCTATATTCACTTCCATTTTCTCCATGACTCATTAAGATCTTTATAAAAATGTTATGAATTTTATTTCCCAAGTTTCTCATGTTCAGCTTGCTTCATTTATCTTTGGTTTGCCCATTTAATAAGAAGTACCTAGGAAGACTAAAATTAAACTAAATTAATACTATAATTATGTAATATTTTCATTTCATAATTGAGAGAATGAAGCTGTATCACCACCACCACCACCACCACCACCACCAAAACCCAAAATAAACAAACCAAAAAGTCCCCCTTTCTTGGATTTTATTTGGCTCTTGTTTTTTTTTTTTTTTTTTTTTTAGAGAATGAATACATAGAAACACATACACACACATATATATATTTATATGAGATTGGGAGATATATATATATGTACATATATTTGTGCCAATGGCTCTTTTCATTTAAAAAAAGTTTTCATCTGTTTAATAATACAATACCTTTGTACATGAAGTTGGCCTTTCTGATGCTTCATAAAAGTAACCATTTTAGACCTCAAAGAGACCTGGAAAGTGTCTATAGTTTAATTCCCCTTTTTATTTGATGAAAACAGAAAGGTTAATTAAATTGAACAAATATAAAGAAGCTAGACCAAGGACCCAGCTTTCTGGCTTGCAGCCTAACCCCTCATAAGCTTTTGGAGACTTTGGTCTTTGTATGTCTTGCATAGCATAGCTCTCTTTGATCAGTAGCATTTACTTAAATGTCTGTTGACTGGTCTGCCAGCAGTGGTGAAGAGTTGATGCTGATCTATATTGATACTTTCCATCAGGAAATAGAGTGGGCTGCCATAATATATCAAATTTTAGGACAGATATCATGTATTCCTGCATAAAAGAAGCTTTATTATTATTGACAAACATTTATTTAGTGTTTACTATGCAGAGGGTGCTGTCCTAGGTGCTAAGAATGCAAAGGTGTATTTAAGACACAATCTTTACCCTGTAAGGAATATAAGGATAGCTTTAAGATAAGACATATAACAATAACAACAACTGATATTTATATAATACTGTGCTAAGCACTTTTTATAAATATGATCTCATTTGATCCTCTCGACAACCCTAGGAAGTAGTTTAGTGGTATTATCCCCATTTTACAGATGAGGAGAATGAGGCAAGCAGACCTTAATTAACTCCTCTAGGGTTGTATAGCTAGTAAATGTAAGATCATTTTTGAGCTCCTGTCTGGAAGAGCTCCAGTGCTCTATCCATTGGACTATCTCACTTCCTTATTTAAAACCTAACAAACAAAACCTAAAAAGACAATGTAGGGTGAGAAATGAAGATTTTAAGTGCTCCAAGACTAGATGACTTTTCAGGTCCCCTTCAGTTTTGAGATTCTGAGATTCTGTGAGAAGGCTGGGGTCAAAGAAAGTTCCCCCTGAAAGAAGGAAGGGCAGGAAATGAGATTTTCCCAGGAGTTGGTTGAGTAATTTCATTCTCAGAATGATAAGATTTTAGAGTTTAAAAGGTCTCTCAAACATAATTCAAGTATGTTCAGGAGTGTGTGTATGTGTATGTGTGTGTATATAGGAGTATGTGTGTGTGTGTGTGTACAGGAGTGTGTGTGTGTATGTGTATGTTCATGTGTGTGTTTGCACATACATAGACATGTATTTAGGACTTGAAGCTGACTCCATCTGGATTTCTTTTCTGCAAGGTCTGAAAGTCCCATTCCTTTTCACATCTATGTTGTGAGTAAATTTCCACATCCTTTTACTCTTATGTCAAGTCCTGTCAATGCCTTGTACCTTTCTTTAATCCCTAAAAGGACCTCACTAGCAAGCAGTGCTAGTCCATGGACTTATATGCAGTGTGCCTGAAAGGATTAATATGACCCACACTTCTTTCCACCCCTGTCCAAGGACAAACTGTCCTTGTGACTGAGGCTGCCCAGAAGCATCTGTGAGCCTACCTAGGGCTGTCTGTGACTCTGCTCCAGGATTTCTGTAACTCTTCAGCCTATTGCCTTGTGTCAGCCTTACTTAAAGGAAGCTCCTTTCTTCCCTCCCTTCTATCTTTCTGATTGCTTCAAGTGCAGTCAGCTGTATGATCCTATTGCTTTCCAAATGCTCATAGCCCTGCAGAAGGAAGTAAGACCTTAGTGAGTATTTCTTCTGTCCACCCTGGCTGAGGTCATCTCTTCCTTTATATATCCATTCTCTACCAGCACCATTTATCCACAGAACCCCAATGATCAGCAATTACTTTACAGATCCTGTGCTTGGGAGTTCTTTGCTAAAAGCACTACCTCCCAATCAGTAGGACCCATTAGTGACTGCTAATACCCTGATGGCACAGGAAAAGCATAGAATGAGTCAGAAGACCTGGTGTCCAATCCCCATTTAGCCACTACTGAGTCCAATGGGACTAGCTATTAGTAACAGTTAACTTTTGTATAGATCTTTAATGCTTGCACTTGTTCAATCATGTGACCCCATTTGTGCTTTTCTTGGCAAAATACTGGAGTGCTTTGCCATTTCCTTCTCCAGCCCATTTTAGAGATGAGGAAACTGAGGCAAATGGGATTAAATGATTTGCCCAGTGTTACACAGCTGGTAAGTGTATGAGGTAAGATTTGAACTCGGGAAAAAGAATCTTCCTAACTCTAGAGCAAGCTCTCTATCAACCATACCACCTAGTTGCCCCAAGATTTGGAAAGCACTTTAGAAGTATATATTATCACATTTCATTTTTACAACAACACTCATTATTATTAACTAATAGCTCCATTTTATATATAATAAAGTATACATTAATTTATGCAATCTATTGCACATTATTATTGGAAAAAGCAGCTCTAAATCTGTGCCCTTTGTGCTACTGATGAGCCAGCCCATTCCTATGCACCAAGAACTGCACATCAAATACAAGAATCCAGCAAGGTCCTCAACTTCTTAGCTGAGACATAGATTTATGAGAATGGATACAATCATTTTCACCAGTCCCAGTCAGCCAGCTCCAGGACCATCTTTGCTTTGTTTCCACACCCTCCTTTCTTCTGTAAAGCCAGGATGAAGAAGATGGTGAGCAGACCAAGAGCCAGATTGAGGCTCTTTTGCCACCCCCATCTGAAAAACAACAGCCACCCACTGTACCCAATTACTGTGGAAGTGCCTGATGGTGAAACAGGCAACACACGACTCATTGGGTCTCACATGGCCCCCCTGGTTGGGGGTTGGGAGGTATCTCAGCTAGGGTTTAGCAGGAAGAGCTTGAAGACCAGGAAGAACTCAGCTTCTGCATATATTGTAGCTATTTTGGAAGTTAGGTAAGGGATTCAATTCCCAGGTAACTCATTCTATCCCAGAATACCACTGGATACCTGGACCACAAGCTCAGGGAAGTTACAGCCAGCTTTTAGGAAGAAATGGAAGCTCTGTTTTAGGCACCATGAGGGGAGATTTAAAAAAATAATAATAATCCTTGGGGAACTCACAGTCAAAAATTTAATATGGTGGTTAGGTTGCCTTAATAGAAGTAGAGTGAATGTCTAGACCAAAAGAGGTTGGAATCTTGCTGTAATCCTGTTATGGCCAGACCATCTATACTACTTTTTCCAGTTATGGGTATCACATTTTAGAAAGGATACTGACAAATGGAAGTATATCCAGAAAAGAACAATGAGCATAAGTGAAGGGATTTGAAAACCATTAAACCTGGGGAACCACCGAAGGAATGGGGACTGTTTAGCCTGAAAAAGAAAAGACTTAAGGCTCATAACTGCCTTCAAATATTTAAAGACTGTTCCAGGGTGGGGAAGTTAGAGTGGGCAGAGAAGGATTTTTCTGGGGGTATCCTAAAAATATTAGTGCAATCTTAAGCTTATTAAGCTCAGGCAGCTGAGTGGCTCAGTGGATAGAGCACTGGACTTGGTGTTAATTGAAATCCAGTTGTATGACCTTGAAAAAAGTCATTTAGCCTCTGCCTGTTCCTCAACTGTAAAATGGAAATAATAACAATGCTCACTTTTCAGATAACGAAGGGTGAAAGGATAAAATAAAATGTTTGTGAGCTTTATGAAATACTTGTTATTATTTTGCTTGACCCCAGAGTCAAGGACTAATGCTAACAATGTTGTAGATGGAAAAGCTAAGGAAGAAACATCAGAGAGAAATGCCATCTTGGAAGCAGGGAGGAAGAGAAGGGTAGTAGAGTTTATGATGATGGAGAAGAGATAAGGGTTTGGGAGGAGATGTGGTAAATTCAGTTTTCAATATGGCAGTTTTTATTCAAGTGAAGATCACTGGCAATGGGGACCAGAGAGGTCAAGGCTGGAGATTTTGGAGTCTTCTAATTGGAATCCTGGGTCAGAGACTATGGTTACCATCTGAGAAATTCATCACATTTTGGATTGAGGGCTTGCTCTGAAACTCAACAAGTTTGTCCCAAATAATGTTTCTCACCTGCTAATCCCTAATAATATTTTATTATCCAAATTTCTTACTTCTCAAAAACCTGTGAAACTTTATTAACTATGTGTGTATATATACATATATATGCACATAGACATATTTATATCTATGTCTATTTATATTCATATACATATTATTATTTTATATATAATTACATGATAAATTTAATTGACACTAGTTTGTTATTCATTTATTTATTATTTAATATCTTTTAATATATTATACATAAAATATTATATTATGTATTGTATATAATAAAATACCTTAAATTTAAAACAAAAAAGGTGACAACTCTTCCTCCCTGCATCTTTCTTTTCCCAGCCCCAGTCTTTTCTTCTTTTTGATTCCAGGTCCCTGAGCTAGCATTGGATAGCCTAGTATACCCTACTTGAAAATACTTAATAAGTCAAATCACCTGCGGTTTACAGTATTGTCCATAAGGCCACAAATAGTCCCATGCAGTGATAGGTGGAACAACAAGGTAACTTAGAGTCCAGGTCAGGAGAACATAGATTTAGAGCTGGAAGAGACTTTAGAGGTTATTTAGTCTAATCTCTGTATTTTACAGAAGAGGAAACTAAGGAAAATTAAGTGATTTGCCCAATGTCATCCAGGTAGAGAGAAAGGTAGGACTTGAACTCAATGCCAAAACTAGTGATCTTTCCATTGTATCTCATGTTCTTTCATTACTATTCATCTCATTGTCTCCCTTATTTTAAATTCTTTTGATGAAAGATGGAGGAATAAGAACCAGCATAAGAGTGAGAATTGTGTCCCATATTATACAAGAATAATTCATCTAGATCCTCTTCTCCATCCCCTCTTCCCCTGACTCCTTCTTCATTTTTATTCTTCTTCCTCATCCATCTTCCTGACCTTTCTAATATTCTTTACATCTCTACTACTCTGTCTTTTCCCCATGCTACTCAAAGCAGCCCTTTCTGAGCCCCAATAGCAGCATCTAAAGGGGGCATCTTTGTG
Organism: Myrmecobius fasciatus; assembly: GCA_023553655.1. Classification (NCBI taxonomy): domain Eukaryota; kingdom Metazoa; phylum Chordata; class Mammalia; order Dasyuromorphia; family Myrmecobiidae; genus Myrmecobius; species Myrmecobius fasciatus. The sequence continues at coordinate 15,152 of JAJPUD010021940.1, read as the reverse complement.
AAGTGAACTGAAATTTGAATAGTTCAAAAGACCAGGAGAAAAATTAATTCATGGAAGAAGCAAGACAGGGAGAGAAGGTTCTTGGCTTTCCTCCTGCTCTCAAATCTCCCTGGCTCAGTTTCCTGCTTTTCTTGCTTTTCTCTGAATGAAAATATACAAAAACCATAATCTTTTCAATTCAACATTTTTCTTTTAAACCTGCAAAGTAATTTAGCTTTAAACAGAGTTTTTGTTTGAGGGATGAAGGGCTCCTGTTGTTAGCATCAGACTCTCTGAATACAAGACAGCCTTCTAGCTTGGAGAGAGCCTGATGCAGTCTGTTAATCCAAACCTCTCCACGATCTGGCTAAATTCTGTGTGATTGTAACAGGGAGCTTCCTATCCCTTATTGCCACAACAGAATTCTGGGGAAAACCACAGGAAGTAGACCCTGCCTCTGCCTCCTCCTTATCAAATTAAGCTCTTACATCCTTCCCCCACCCCCAACTAACCTCCTCCTCCTCATTCTCCCCTCCCCCCATGATCCTAATTTAAAATCTGCTTTGCCAACAACCAGGGTATTTTGGGAAGCTGCTTCTCCCATCAGGGTTACAAGTCAATGAGTCATTCTGATTCTATACCTCATTAATCAACTGTGTAGGAGTGTGGCTTTCTCTTGAAGTCTATTGTGTCCCCCTGATCCCCACCATTTCTACATGGACTGAGTGGGTAATTTCTCTGGGCTTTAATTTTCCTCAACTAAGAAATGAAGGGATTGGATTAGGTGACCCCCAAGGGGACGTTCCTTCTTATTTTGAGCAATAATTCTATGACGCTTTGGTTTCTGGGATTTCTAAGCTGTCTCTCTGATTCTAGCTCTGCTGTTTATGAGAGTGGATGATGGACACAGAATTGGGGAGGTTGTCAAGCATGTCTCAGCCTTAAGGATAGGGGTATTTGGGGGTTCAAGGGATAGCACCGAAGCTGATTTCCAGACTACTTAGCAGGTACTTTATAATCTCTATCCTGAGAGGAACAGTAAGAAAAAAATAGGAAAAAGGAGTCCCTTTCTAAGAAGCTCTGAATGACTTTCTTTGCAAGGTGGCCAGAAAGAAATTGATCTGAGCTAAAGGAGGTTGGTCTCCAAGTGAAAGTCCCAGTAAGGTAGGAAATAGTCCAACAACAAGCATTTATTAATCTCTTACTTTGTGCTAGGCTTTACACTAAAATCTAGAGATACAAGGAAAGGCAAAAATACAGTTTCTGAATATTCTAATGGAGGAAACAATGCAAACAACTAGGTAAATATATACATATACATACACACACATTTATATATAAAAGACACCATATATGTGAGTATATATATGCATACATATATCTACACACGTCTTTATATATAAATATATTTAAGTAAATTATATATCATATTCACATGTAAAAGATGTATATATTATGTATATAATATATATTTGTCTTTTATATATAAATGTCTTTTATATATAAATGTATCATAATAAATTATAACAGCATATTTATACATAAAATATATTACATGTATATATACATGCATATGTCTTTTAATATGTATTATGCATAATATATAACAAAGTATTATATATAAATACATTGTATTTATCTACCATGTAAACATATACCCATGTATTTCTCTAATTTATATAAATAAATTATATATAAAGGTATATGTATATATTATATTTAGCATTTATACATGTACAAATATGTCTTTTATCTATATATTCTTCATAATTTATAATATATACATTATATATTAATATATGTGTATAATACAAATATATATTATACTTATAGAGAGAGATATTCACATATACATATACATGCATACACACACATACACAGTATAAATGGAAGGTAATTTCAGAGGGCATGAACTAAAATTGGGGGCATAGGGGACACTAGGAAAAGACATTAAACGAGGCCCCTTAACTCTTTCTTTAGGATACCAGTTTTCCAGTTGCCAGGATTGGAATAGAGATCACAGAGTAGAAAGTCACTGTGGGGAGATTAAAGGCTCTTTTCCACTGGGGATACCTGGGGGGGCAGCAAGCTGGGGTGAGGAAGGTCCCCCTCTATTTGGCTGTGGAAGATGAATTAGCTTTTATAATGGTTCTGCTCTTACAGACCCCTTCATCCTCATTAGTCAATAGGGGAAAATTTTACTCTAATGGAGCTCCAGAAATAGCCATCAGGTGTATGGGCAGCAGAGTAGCGTGGTTTAGAGCATAGGACTGGGTTTGAAGTCTCAGAATCTCAGGGTTATTTAGTTTGCCCTTCCTCAAGTCAGAAAATTGGGACCTGAATCCAGACTCCTCCACTTACTAGCTACATAACACTGGGCAAGTGACTTAACCCTGGGCAAGTGATTTAACCCTGATGAACCTCAATTTCCTCACTTGTAAAATAAGGTTGATGATACTTGCTTATTTACTTCCACCAGTTAGATTGTTTTAGGACAGCACTTTAGAAGCCTTCAAATGCTGTAACAGGATGTCCCAAAAATCTTAGTACATACAATAGTTTAAAATTAATTTTTTGTTTTAAATAAATTTTTATTTCTGCCCTTTTTATATAAAGCCAAACATTTTTTGATTCACTTTGTCATTCTTTTACATTCCCTTCCCAGAGAGCCACCCATCTTAAAACTATTGAGGTTGAACAAGCTAGTTATATATTTAAATTATTTGCTTAAAACTGAACAATGGCTTTTGGGACACACTGTATAAATGTGCTATTGTTGCAAATGTAATTAATTTTGGGGATGAGGAGCAGGTGCTTCCGACTGAAGTGTGCAGTGCCCTCAAATACTCCCTAGGGGTTATACTCCTGATCCTGAATTCTCCTATAGGAAAAATGAACAGCTTTCCTCCATAGACACAGAATTCCAGGTAAACCCATACATAGGAAAGATGAGAGGCAAATGGTAGGGAGGGGGATAATGGGGAGGGGTCCATAGGTGTGGACCATGACATAAAGCATCAATTTTTTTTCAATGTCTTGATCAATTTTGTTGAATTTTTTCTTTTCTTGAAGAAATTTGTTATGAAGAATATCTCTGAGAAGGGAAGAGATAGAGGGGAAATCTAAGTAATAGAAAAATCAAAAGATTATGGGAGAAATCTCTTCTTTGAGTTCATGAGTAGGTTATTATGGCCAAAATAAATCTACCACATGTACCGAAATTATAGATTATCGTGTTAATACACCAGTTTAGGATTGAAAAAACAAAAGCAAAAACCCTGAATCAAGAGTAGGATTCTAGAGGCTTTTTATACATAAAATTATATCAGAGAGAGAAATCAATTCTTTTACATATTGCAATGTCATAATTCTCTTATGACCTAAATATTGAGCAAAATTAAACAGAATCATAATCTCATACATCCCTAAGGAAACAAACCTATAGGTAAACTAGGTATACCTATATAGGTAAATAAGTAAACAAATCTATAGGTAAACTAAGTTACAGATTAAACTGAATTTAGAGGGTTCACAATAGGCTGATTGAGAGAGGAGATTTACATGCCTACAAAGTATGAGTCAGTAGAATCCTTCTTCAAATAAGATAAGTCAAATTATGTTTGGAAACCTTGACTGCCTTTTTGACTTCTTATCTGAGGAATGTTTGAGGTTTTAAGTAAATTTTTCCCATCCCATCAAACAGGTTTCAGCCAATTTGAAAACCTTTTAACTAGGAGAAATAACCCTGATCTCCACTATAAAAATGATGCTTAATAAATGGAAATAAAAAATTCTTGCAATATCAATTTCTGAAGGGAATGAGAAGCAAAAGTATAATATTATTTTTAGGAATACACTATTTTCATTGAGATTCTAAGATTTTGCCATTGTCTTTAATATTCAAAGGCAGGTGGGGGTCTGCAGGAGGGTATGGGTGGAGGGAAGAGCCTGGTGGGTCATGGCCCACTAACTGTCTAAGGTACTTCTCCTTTGCTTTCCTCCAGCAACCCCACAACATACTGCAGAGGCGCCTCATGGAAACCAACCTCTCTAAGCTCCGAAACAGCCGGGTCCCTTGGGCTCCCAAGACCAACAGACTTAGTCAGACCAAATCTGAAGCACTGAAGAAGACTGAGGAAGGGGACATGATCCTGGTGTCCTGCCAGGTAACATGCTGCACAAAGGTTTTGTGGGGGTGGGGAAAGAGACTGCATTTCGGTCTGAAGAGGCTCTTCCTTAGCCCCATTCAGCAGTGTTGACAAAATTTTACTGTTTTGGTATATAAACTGTGAGTAGTTGGAGACATATAAAGCAGACCTAGAGATAGGTTTTAGAGCTCAAGTAGCAGTTTAATTAATCACTTTCAAAGTGAGGAATATAGTTGGCAAACTGCAAATTCTCCTGAACAGGAGACCTCCTCCTGGAGGAAAAACCTTTACAGGAAAGGTAGAGATTTTATACACAAATCCAGGTGGATTACAATACAATCATTTTCAAGACCTCAGTGGTTTCCCATGAGATGTAAACAAATCTAGGACAATATGGGTTTTCTATCAGTCATGTGGGAAAAGTTCATAGTGCTTGTTTCAAATCATGGTGGTCGTTACTTGGTAGGCAACAAGACCAAAATTCTGTGATAGGAACAGATAGATTTTACAATCTTTGATTCACTTCACTTAACATATGCAGGAGAGCTGCATTATAAGACTCTGACTCCCCAGAAAAGACAACTCAGAAAAATCTAAATTATTAGTATGTTCATTATATATGTCATCTTGATAATTATACCACAAGAGAGAAAAGAACCAATGGCTCTCTGGGGAAAACCACAGCACCAAACTATAGACAGCTCTGACCTAGGGAAGAACCAGAAACCAGCCTAATATCTTTTATTTTGGTCCTTAGTGTCAAACCTAGGAAAGAATCAGGGTGTCCAACCAAACTATTAGACCCAGACAAGATTTGTAATCCAGATAGCAGGATTAGAGATAGATTGAAGCTGGGTCAAAAAGACCCAGGAAGGACAGAGTGAGAATATATAGGTACACTTTGAGGGACCACTTATTCTCTCTGTTCCTTCAAGGAAGTCACTTAACTTCCTTCAGCTTCATTTCTTTCATCTGAAGTCCAGCTACTTAAACTGTGAGTCCCAACCCCATATAGGGTCTTGTAACTGAATGTGAGGGATGTAAAATTATGATTTATTATCAGTAAATGTTTGATTTACATACCTGTTTTATTAATCTATATTCCTGGGGTCATGTAAAAATTTCTTGGGCAAAAAAAGGTAGAGAGTGGGAAAAAGTTCAAGAAGCCCTGATCTAAAAAATGGAGTTGGCAGATATGGCTACTAAGGTTACTTCCAGTTCTCAATTCTTCAATCCTGTATAGTCTCATGTCCCAAACAGCTCAAATACTCTCAGATCAGGCCTGGGTATAGGAATGTTTCTCAAGCTATAATGATTATCCATGTCCCAGAGAAACACTCTTTCCTCTACTTTGTGAACCATCAAGGAAGGAAACAAGCATTTATTAAGCATCAACTATATGCTAGGGACTGTGCTAAGTAAATCTTTATAAATGTTATCTCATTTGTTCTTCACAACAATTTTGGGAGAGAAGTGCTATTGCTATCCCCATTTTATAGTTGAGGAAACTGAGGTAAATAGATATTAAATGACTTGCCCAGGGATACACAGCTAGTGAATGAATATCTGGATTTGAACTCAGGTCTTCATGTCCAATGCTCTTTCTATTGTACCACCAAGCTACCTACAACCAAAAAGTCTGTATTCTGCCTGTGTCTCACTCTTTAATTCTCTCTTAGTCTTTTACATCTTCCTCTCTTGGTCCCTCTCCCTTTTCCAACATCAGCACCTTTATAGTTACTGTTCAGTTACTTTGTAGTTACTGTTCCAGTCAAGCTTCATGTTTTTCTTTCTACAGTGTGCTGGAAAGGACTTGAAAGCCTTGGTTGACACTGGCTGTCAACATAATCTTATCTCCTCTGCCTGTGTGGACAGATTAGGGTAAGTAGCAATTTGTGATGGAATGAAGTCAGACATTATCACTCCATTATGTATAATTTCTGGGCCATTGGAGATTTCCGAGCAGCATGGATCTCCCCAGTTGTCTTAACAATCAAAAGAGCTAATGTATGTAAAGCATTTTTGAATTGTCACATCACTAAGCAAATTCAGTTATTTTTCTTGTGGGATTACAAGATGTCACAGTTCAAAGGGATTTAAGACCTTTGAGGTTCAGGAAAGTACAGGTACATATTTTAGGTTAAAGAGCTAATAAATGAGATTTGAATCTAAGTCTTCTGATTTTGTTGCAAGATGCTCTCTAAACCTCAAAACTAAAAGGGACTTCTGAAGGAATTGCCTACTGAACATGAACAAAAATTCCTTCTGCAGCATCCTTGATAAATGAACACCTAATTTTTGCTTGGAGTTCATTGCTTCCCAAAGCAGTCTTTCCATTTTGGGGTAGCTCTACAAGAAATTGTTTCCTTGCGTTAACCTCCTTATAATTTCTACCCATGGATCCTGACTTTATTTTCTAGAGCCAAAGAAATTTTTTTAAAAATTACTACTATATGACGATCAATTCTGATGGACATGGCTCTCTTCAACAATGAAATGTTTCAAACCACTTCCAATTGTTCAGTGAAGAAAGCCATATACACCCAGAGAGAGGGATATGAAATGTGGACCACAACATAACATTCTCATGCTCTTGATTGATGTTTGCTTACATTGTGTTTCCTTTATCTGATATTTCTTTCTTGTAGATACGATTTTTCTTGCACAACAATGATAAGTGTGGAAATATGTATCCATATATTCGATTTGTCAAGTATTTTAACATAATTAACATGTAGTGGATATCCTGCCATCTAGGGGAGGGGTGGGGAGTAGGGAGGAAAAATTTGTAACAGAAAGCTTTGTAAGGGTCAGTGTTGAAGAATTACCCATACATATGTTTTGCAAATAAAAAAAATTTAAAAAAATAAATAAAATAAAAAATGAGTGCATCAAATAAAAAAATTACTACTATCAAGGGATATTCTAGTTAATGTTTAACAACTGACTCTCTGGAGGAAAAAAATATTCACAACACATTTTTAAGTTTCATCTGTATTATTAACATTTTCTCCATCACTTTCTTAAATCTAGATAATCAACAAAACAACAAATCAAGTCCTGATTTGAAGTATTTGCCAGTTTCAAAGGTATAAATGCCTGCACTGAAAGTTTAACAATTGGCTCTTGTGAGCCAGCTCCAGTATACGTCTATCTCTATCCTCCTTACACATATTATTGTTGTGGAGTTGCTTCAGTCATGTCTCACTTTCCATGGGCCTTGTTTGGGGTTTTCTTGGCAAAAATTCTGGAGTCATTCATCTTTTCTAGTTCATTTTACAGATAAAGAAACTGAGACAAATATAGCTAAGCAAACTTGCCCAGTGACTCATAGATAGTAAGTGTCTGAGACTGAATTTGAGCCTGACTCCTGGGCTAGGTCTCTACACTGTGCCATTTCTAACTGTCTTATGCATGACAGCATTCAAATACTTGAAAACAGGTATGATGTACTTCCTAAATCTCTCTGGTTATCGATGTCAAGTTTCTTCAACCAGTCCTCACATAGCTTGATTTTAAGACCTCTTTAACTTTCAGTTTTCTGTCTTCCTTGGAACACTTTTCAGTATACCAAAGTTTTCCTAAAATGAGGCACCTAGAACCATCATATTCTACAAGTGGTCTGACCAAAGTAAAGTATGGCATTCTTGTTCTTGACACTTGGCTCTTCCTTCCCTCCTTCCTTCCTTCTTTCCTTCCCTCCTTTTCTTTTCTCTTTCCTTCTTTCCCTCCTTTTCTCCTTCCCTCCTTACATCCTTCCTTCTTTTCTTTTCTTTCTTTTCTTCCTTCCTTCTTTCATTCCTTCTTTTCTTTCTTTCCTCCTTCCTTCCTTCCTTTTTTCTTTTTTCTTTCTTCCCTTCTTTATTTAATAGTCTTTCATTTTATTCAAATTCCATTTAAAGATAGTTTAAGCATTCATTTTTGTAAGATTTTGATTTCCAAATTTTTCTCCCTCCTTCCATTGCTCCTCCCCAAGACAGCAAGCAAATCTGATATAGATTACATATGTGCAATTGTGCTAAACAATTTCTACATAGTCATGTTGTGAAAGAAGATTCAGGACAAAAAGGAAAAATCACAAGAAAGAAAAAAAACAAAAAAAAGTAAAAAATAGTATGTTTTAATCTGCATTCGGACTCCATTGTACTTTCTCTGGATTTTCTATCCCAAATCTATTGGAATTGTCTTGGATCACGGAATTGTTGAGAAAAGCTAAATTTGTCATAATTGATCATCCCACAATGTTGCTATTACTGTATACAATGTTTTCCTGATTCTATTCACTTCACTCAGCATCAGTTCCCATAAGTCTTTCCAGGCTTTTGTGAAATCCAGATACTGGCCCTTTCTTGGGAAACTAAGAACATATTAATCTTTTGGGCTACCTTTCACACTGTTGTCACATGCTGAGCTTACAGTCCAGGAGGCCCCTCAAATACTCTTTAGATGAACTAATTCTTGAAAGCTAAAATCCAAGTAAATATTTGCTACATTCCCCTAATATAGAAGTCTAGTTACCTTGTTTAAAAAAAAAAAAGAATAGAAAAGAAAGAAAGGACAAAGATGCCTGGGCTGCTCTTAATATTCTGGCTCATTATGATCATTACTTCCTTTTCTAGCAGTTATCAAGCTTTCCTTTAATAATGTATGCTAGAGGGGCAGGTAGGTGGTGCAGTGGATAGAGCATCAGCCCTGAAGTCAGGAGGACCTGAGTTCAAATTTGGTCTCAGACACTTAACACACTCCCTAGCTGTGTAACCCTGGGCAAGTCACTTACCCTCAATTGCCTCAGTAAAAAGCAAATAATAATAATGTATGCTAGAATTTTGCCAGAAATCAAAATGAAGCCTGATGGCTACTCTCTCTAGAATGCCCATGTCCCTTTCCAAGAAACATCTTCTTGGTTATTCACTTTATAGGTTGTTGATTTTCCGAATCCACAACAGGGATTAGAATGATATCTGTACTCCTAAGACATTCATTTTTTATTGAATATTTCATAATCCTTAGCTGCAATTTCTGGATTCCTTCTGGCAGTATCATTTTTGTCCAAAGGGATCACCAGGAATAGTTAGAAGTCATCAGGTTTAAAAGATTTTTGGAGTTTCTTCTTTATGTCCTTAATAGATACTCCAGGAAAACAACTGGCCTCTCTGTTGCTATCATTAGGCTGACAAATAAATACCCGAGTATCCTTGGTTGCTAACCATAATTATTCATCTCATTTTCCTTTCCCCCCTACATCACAATTCTAGAAGTCTTCTCTTGGTATCTTTAATTCTGCTGTCTATCTTAGAGCTACAACAACCCTTCTATCTTCCACTCCAACCTTCACTTTCTCTTTTCTTTCTCTCCCTATTCTCTGTCCATAAAGTTCAAACTAAGACTTAGATTCTTTTTTTTATTAAAGCTTTTTATTTGTATAACATATGTATGGGTAGTTCCCCAGCATTGATCTTTACAAAGCTTTCTGTTACAAATTTTACCCCAGTCCTCTCCCCTGCCCTATATGGCAGGAAGTCCACTACATGTTAATAATGTTAAAATACTTGACAAGTTGTGCAAGAAAAATCCTATCTACAAGAAAAAAAAAAGAAAATCAGAGAAAGGAAACACAATGCAAGCAAACATCAATAGAGAGCATGAAAATGTTATGTTGTTGTCCACATTTCATATACCTCTTTCTGGGTGTGTATGGCTTTCTTCACTGAACAATTGGAACTGGTTTGAGACTAAGACTTAGATTCTTGTAGGATTTAGCCCATGTGGATGGTTCTAGATCCATTATTTTTTTTCCTCTCCTAAATGCCCAATTGCAACAAACCTGTCACAGTCAAAACCTTGGTATCTCTAATGATCATTAACCCTTAGTCTTGACTTGTTTAGATTAAACCATATTCAATTTCTCTTATTCCTAGGCAAATGAAGAATTGGAATATCTCATAGACATGATTTTCCTGAAGTGTGTTATTGTTAGCCCTGGCTCTGAAGTCTCTGAAGCTTGGTTCAAGGACATGGCAAATCACTGGTTAGGGAGTTCTAGCTTATCCTGTTTAATTGGGAAGGTCTTGAGCCTTTCCGTTAAGGGATGAGATTTGAAAATTCCACAAAGAATCATCATGGGCCATGGATATAAGTAGGCCACAGACTGCCATAATTCCAGAGGAGCTGTTAGAGATTCAAAGAATTAATAACCATGTTTAAAATACCACAATTACTTTTTTGTTGGATGGGTTAAATTGGCCAAAAAAAAAAAATCAGCCCCATGAAGCTGCTGAGGAGATCAGAACTGCTGGCACAAAAAGTCTGTAATTATGTATTTTTCCACAAGCCCATAATAGCTTGGGTGCTAGTTACTCCCATCAGCTTATATAACTGCCTGCAGTCTTTGTTTGCCATTTTTCCCCGCCCCCAAGTAAGTATCATTGATTAGGATCCAATCTCAGTGGTATCTGTCGCCATCAGCAGCACCAAAATGTGTTTATCATTTGCCCTCCTGGGTAATGCACATGAATTAGGTTGACCTGGTTTTGCCTTAAAGTACCTAAGACACATCAGCATTGACAACAAAGCCAGTCATGAATAATATTTATTATATATCTACTATGCAACAGACACTGTGCTAAGCTTTGGGGATACGAAAAACAGGCAAAACCCCTGATCTTTGAGAGCTCACTGGGGAATGGACTTTTCTTCAGTTTTCAACTCTGTTCACCACTCTCTCCTCCTGGCTCTCTTATCTTCCCTTGGCACCTGTAGCACTTTGATCTGCTGGTTTTCCCACTATAAGTTTGGCTTCCTCAGTCTTAAGTTGCTGGTTCATCATCAACCTGCTCCTAAAGCAAAAGTATCCCTTCACATATTATGATGTGCCTCCTCCTCTTCCTCACTTCTTAGTGATCTCATTTTTTTCCTTGAGTTCAATCATCACCTCTAAGCAGATGACTCCTAAATCTATATTCACAGTCTTGATCTGCCTCCTGAATTCATCTTGCAAAAACTACCTATGGGAAGGATCTGTCAATCTGGATGTCTCTTTGGGACCTTAATTTGAATATGCACAAAACCAAACTCATTACCTTCCTTCCAAATCCACCCCTCTTCCAAACTTCCTTATTTCTACTGCATATACCTCCATTTTCCAACTCATCCACTTGTGAAGTTTCAAAGTAATTTTAAATCATGCCATACTCTCACTTCCCATATACAAACTATTGACAAATTCTATTGATCGGACCTTCAATATTTCTCACATTGGGCCAGTTACTTCCATTTATGCTACAATCACACTTCTCATTTGGATTATTACAATAAACTCCAAATTATTCTCCCTGCCTCCTATTTCTTTCCTATCCAATCAATTTTTCAAATTGGTCCTAAAGTTATCTTTTTAGGAAAAAGATCTGATCATGTCGCTCCTTTGATCAAAACTTTCAGTAATTTCCTATTGCCTCTAAGAGAAAATGAGAACTTTTTAGCATTTAGGAACTTCCATAATCTGGCTTCAACTTTCATTCATTCATTCAGCAAATATTTATTAAGCATCTACTATATTTCAGGAACAAGGGATTGTGAATACAAAAGCAAGAAAAAAAAATGCTCCTTGCCCTCATGGAGATTATGTTCTTCTGGAAGGAAACTCTCTCTCTCTCATTTTCTCTCCCTCTTTTTCTCCTTCCTTCCTTCCTTCCCTCCCTCTCCTTCCCTCCCTTTTCCCCTCTCTTTCTCTCCTTCTCCTTCTCCTTCTTCCTTTTCCTCCCCCCCTCCCTCCATCCATCCTTCCCTCCTTCTCTCTCTCTCTCTCTCACATATATATGGAGGGGGAGCCCTATATGTCTACCATATTTGTTTGAGGAGTCCCATTGCCTCAATACACAGATTGAGATGGATGGCTTCTCCCATTCCTGTGTGAGGCTATTAGACATCCTAGAATTCCTCATAAAGGCAACTGGGCGATATCTCACTAATGTTAGCATTTGGGCTGAGCCTCCCTCAGGTAAGCAACTTAGTCCTTGACCCCATACATCCATTGTTTGGCTACCTAAGCCAGATGTGTACATGAGGCACAGGGTGATTTGATGAATAGAGCAAAATTTGGATTTGGAGCAAAAGACCTGAATTCAAATCCCACTAATTAGCAATGTAACTATGGACTTGTCACATCTTCTCAGGGACTCAGTTTCCTTTTCTATAAAATGGGGATAATAATATTTGCATTACCCACCTTTTTTGTAGAGGACTTTCAAGACCTTCAGTACCTCTAGAGGGTAGCCCATTATACTTTTGCATAGCTCTTAGGTGCCTCTGATACCTAGCTTATATGGTGTCAAGTTCTGCCTTCTATAGCTTTCTACTTGCAGCTTAAAAATCTGTCCAAGAGGAGCAATTCAAACCCTCTTTTACTTGCTGGACATCTTAGTAGCTTCAATTGATTCCAAATTGATTCTCCCCCCCCTCCCCCCGCCATTACCAAAATGGCAATCTTCTCAAAGTGGTCCATTTCATCAAGATCCTTCCTAAAATGGCATCTCCCAGAACTCAACACAGTATTCCAGATGTTGGTTAGCTAGAGCAGAATACTATGGGACCGTATTCTCCCTCATTCTAGACACTCTGCTTATGCCATCTAAAAGATTGCATCTGCTTTTCTGGAAGCCATCTTACTATGTGGATAGTTCCATTAAGCTGCCAGTCTTAGTAGATTACCAGACCTTTTTTTCATATAAAGCATTGTCTAGCCAGGTTTTACTCATTCAATACTTCTAAGGCTGGATCTCCCTGGGAGATCCTACTAGACAAGATCCTATAAAGGAAGTCAGAATCATAGGAACTAAAACGGAGTTTTTTGTTCCATCATTTTTCAGTCCTGTCTGACTCTTTGTGATCCCATTTGGGGTTTTCCTCTATACAGATACTGACGTGATTGGCCATTTCCTCCTCCACCTCGTTTTATATGATGAGGAAACTGAGGCAGATAGGGTTATGTTTCTTACCCAGGGCCATGCAGTTAGCAAGTGTCTGAGGTCAGAAGGATGAGTCTCTGACTCTGGATGCAGCTCTTTATCCCCTGTACCATCTACCTGACTGGAAGGTATCTTGGAGATCATCTAGTACAATCCCCTCATTTTATAGGTAAGGAAATTAAGGTCAAGATAAATGATTCGTCACATAGGAAATTGGGTGAGAGGAACCAGGATTCAAATTTACTCTACTACCTCCACCACCCTGCCTCCCAAGCTTCACAAATCAAAAGCCATAACTTGGATTACTTTGATGCAAATCACTGGCTCGCCTCTGTATAAAATGTTCCTAAGGGATCCCTTCTAGAATTTCTGAAACAGGTCCATGAGCAAGCATAACCTGAATGAATACCAGTGTAGCCAGGAGCTCACACTAAGACTTTCCTCAGTGGTGGAGACTGCTTACTCAATCAACTGTGTGCTGGACAGAATTGGGGACAGCTTGGGAGAAGAGAATTAGAAATATTCTGCCTTCTTGCTTAGAGAGAGAAGATATGTGGTTCCAGATTCTTACCCAAGGAGAAATTCTCCAAAGCCTCCAGTATGGTAAGTTGAGGATAAATTTATAAGCAAAGCACTGGAGCCTTTCTTCCTTCCAAAATTTTCTTTCCCTTCAGAGATCTGTCCCTGAAGAAAATCTGGAAGTGGGCATCTTCTCTCTCAAAGATGGAAGCCAGACAATCAGGAGCTCTCTTGTAGGCTCTCACCATAAGGCAGGCTGGGATCATTGAGTATTCAATCTCCATCAATGAGGAGAGTCTTGTACAAATAGGCTGGAGCCTCTGTACCAGGAAGCTGAGGCTCCACACCTTATAAAAACTACAGCCACAGATCTGTTTTCTTCTCTGCTGCAGGCTAAAGGACCATGTTAAGTCCCACAAACACGATGGGGAAAAGCTCTCCCTGCCCCGGCATCTCAAAGTGGTGGGCCAGATTGAGCATCTTGCCCTTACATTGGGATCCCTACGCCTGGACTGCCCAGCAGCTGTGATTGGTAAGTGGGCTTTGAGGACTGCCTTCCCTTCCCTGAACGTCCTCAAACCTCAGGCTAGTTCCATCAGTTCTCCTTGGTTGAATCATCTCCCCAGTGTTTGTGGGGTCACTCAGTGATCCTGTCTAGGCTCAATAAAGTAGGTCCCAAACAGGAAGCCTGGTGAGAAGTAATTAGAAATCGCAGTGTACAGTCAAGGGGAAGGACTCTCATCGTTCTTAGGAGAGAGGCATCTGTATTGGAGAAATGATTCCTCCCACACACAGACACACATGCACACCTGTGCTAAATGTCCCTGACCCCCTCTCCCAGTTACCACCTCTAAGAAATCACTTTCTGTAGCTGTGGATCAGGCTGCATCAGATTCTCACTGACTTTATGGTCTTCCTTCTTTTCCAGAGGACAATGAGAAAAATCTCACCCTTGGGCTCCATACACTTCGGTCCTTGAAGGTAGGGCTGATATTCCTTTCTCTCTGTCCCCCAACACTCTAAGGGTGAGAGACCCTAGGCAGTGGTGAAAGCTGATTTTAAACTTTGTTCTCAGTGCATCATCAATCTGGACAAACAACGCCTCATCATGGGGAAGGTAGAGAAGGAAGAGATCCCCTTTGTGGAGACTGTATCTGGGAGTGATGATAAGTGAGTGTCTTATAGGGGTTTCGTCCACCTAGGGAAGCCGACCCAATTAGCGCCTTTCTCCATCAGTGAGGTCCCAGATAAGGCTGCAGCCCGCCCTCTCTGTCCCCAACCCCTCCCTCCCTCAAGCACTAATAGATCCCCTTACCTAACTCCCTTAGCCCCTCAAAATTCCTAGGAGCCCACCAATCTTCTCCTAGGGAAGCTGCCCCCCCTCTAGTGGGAAGTCACATGAGGAGGAGAAGAGTGGCTAGGTGGGGGGAACAATCCAGGAAGGGAGAAATGGGGAAAAGAAAGATTTTTAGGTCTCTATGTTAAAATTCTGATTTCTTTTAGGCTCATTGTCACTTGTGATTTTTTTTCTTTTCCTTTCAGC
>JAJPUD010021939.1:0-21217 GCA_023553655.1 Myrmecobius fasciatus | reverse complement strand
TCAAATACTTAATAAATCTAAGCTAGACTATTGAAAATGAAAATTTGTTAATTGGATGAATTAAGCTTGAAACATAAATATATGTATATGTGTGTATATATATATATATCAGATTAAACCTAGAAGACAGTTAAGTATATGTGCATAACTCATGTTTAATTTATTAGTTTGCAAAGTTGTTAAAATCAATATGTTAAAGAATATACAACAGGATTTTATTTATAAGTTCTCTACAGCAAAGCTAGTGTTTGATCCAAGTGTTGCTAATGTGCTTTTTGTTGTTGTTGTTATTGTTGTTTTTAAATGCCTGGTCCAGTAAAAAGAATACCAGTAAAATAATTCTTTCTTGTTTATGTTTCTAAGTATTGTATATTTTTCTTTTATCTTATTGGTAAAAAGATCACTGTGATTATTTCATATAAAGATAAATTTGTCATGGCAAAAGAAGGCATGGCAATTATTTAAGTTATCTGTGCCTAAAGCACAAAACTCTATGTAGAGTACTATTAGCCTCTATTTGAGATTATATTAAAGAATTCTTGCAAATCCACCTTTTAGAAAGTTTGTCCTTTAAAAAAAACTGACATTAAAGCTGTTGGAAATAATTAAACTAAACTATCTGTTTATGGAGAAGAGATAAGATATAAGTATCCAATTTAAATACAGAATATACTGTGAAAAGTGCTTATTAAAGGTAGCAATAGCTGTGGTGAAAATTCAGAGGATGACAGAGATCATATTTTACTGAAAATCAAAGAAGTTGTCATAGAATAAGTTGGCCTTGAAAGATAACTGGGTACTATTAATATAGTTTTAACTTTTTAATTTTTTTTCTAAATAAATTTTAACATTCATTTAAAAATTTTAGTGTAAGATTTTCTCCTTCCCTCTTTCACTTTCTCCCTCCCTAAGATGGTAAACAATTTGAAATAGGTTATATATGTGTCATCATGTAAAACATTTCTGTATTACTCTTGTAAAAAAGAAACTAATCAAAAGAAAAAAGTGAAAGAAATTAAAATCGTGTGTTTTGATCTGTATTCACACTTCATCGATTCTTTCTTTGCGTGTGAATAGCATTTTTTCCTCATGAAATGTTTGGAATTGTCTTATGTTATCATATTACTTGATATAACTGTCATTCATAGTTGTTTGTCATACAATGTTACTGTTATTCTATACCATGTTTTCCTGTTTCTGCTAAACTTCACTTTGCATTAGTTCATGGTAAATCTATCCAGGTATTACTGAAATCCTCCGACTCTTCATTTCTTATAGCACAATAGTATTCCATTAAGTTCATATACCATAACTTATTCAGCCATTTCCCTGTTGATGGGCATCCTTTCAATCTGCAGTTCTTTGCCTCCACAAAAAGAGCTGCTATAAATAGTTTTGTACAAGTAGGTCTTTCCCCTCATTCCCCCTTTTTTGATCTCTTTGGGAAACAGATCTAGTAGTGCTGTATGACCCAGTAATGCTGGATGAAAGGATAAGTACTGTTTTATCATCCTTTTGGTATAATTTGAAATTGTTGTCCAGAATGGTTGGATCAGTTCATAACTCCACCAACAGTGTAATGGTGTATGGGTAGGATTTCAGCACAAGAAATTATGTCTGCATTTATGTACATGTCTAAGTGTTACAGGATACATTTCAGGCATAAGGAATGATATGAATACAGGAACATAGGTGGGAAACTTGGAATGACTTTAGTTAGCACTCAGTAAGCTAATTTGGCTGACATATAGGAAATGTGAAATACAGTAAGTGGGAGCTCACGGTGTAGGTAGTTGTAAATATGTTTTTCAAAAGTCTTCTCATTATTTGTCCTTCTTTCCAGAAAAGGACTATGACATCAGGGAGGTAATGCCATGACATGCAAGTGAATTGGATTTAAGTGAGGAAAGGCGGTGCAAGGGCACCTGCCTGACTGTCCCCTCTTCTGAACCCTCCTAAAATATCTTGGGGCTTACTGGCTAGATTTCTCTCTTAAGGATCAAGCCTTAAAGAAAACCAATCGGATTCTAATTGATCACCAATCCTATCCTAGGCCAAGCTGCATTTGGTCATTCTTTGGGTCCTGATTGACTCAGATTGAATGTAAATAGCAATCATTTCTGCTTTGGCCAGAAACCCTGAAAGTCTTCCTCTCCCAGATTCATTCATTCATTTATTTATTTAGATTTTTTTTGGATTCGTGTAAGAGATTCTCTGCCTTAATTGCTACCTAGCCTTAATTCCTGAATGGGTTGTTCCTAAGTCAAAACTCTATAATTTAATTGAAGCCAAATTACTCAGGAATCTGAGTGCTAGAGTAAAGAATTTGTTTTTACTTTAGAAATCCAATGAATTGCTTTGAAATGAAAAGTAATATAGAGCCACGGGATCATGTATTTAGAACTGAAAGGGAAGTAAGAGGTCATTTAATTCAGACCTTTTACAACCGAAACCAAATGAGGTAAAGTGTCTTTCTCATGATCAGTGATGTGTTTGAGTATGATTAAAATGGCAGCAACTAGAAAAATTGGAAGAAAAATAAAACTAAGTCAAGAGAACTAAGTAGGAGGCTATCATAATAATCTGTACTTAAGATGATCTATCCAGATACAATAGAAGAAAGAAAAATCCAAACGCTATTTTTTAAATAGAAAACTAGATTTAGGTGATATTAAGTAAAGATGTAGTGGGTAAAAAGATGAAAAGACTGAGGAAACAAAGGTCCAAGCTTCCAAACTCTTTGATTTATTAAGCATTGCATGCAGTTGCCTAATCAATCAGGATTAGATCCCTTCCTCAGCTTACGACTGGACCCTGCATACAAGAGGAAATAGACTTTTATATATTAAAAACAATTAAATAAGGCCAATTAGAGAGAGTGAACAGATATAATTCCCTGAAACTGGCAAAGGAAGTGTTCTCCCACTCCTTCCCAAGTATCTGTAAACAAACAACTAATTGATCAGTGTGGGGGACAAGTTTTCAGATAAGACATATGGGTTGCTTGAAATATATTTTGAGAATGCTCCTTGCATCAGTCTTTGGATCTGATTAGGTTTCTGGTCAGTATAACCTAGGTTCTTGATTAAGGGTCTCTAAGGAGCAGGTAGGAGTACTCCAGGCTTTCCAGCCATGTAAGGATAGGTTCAAACAATACCATAATATTTTTCCCAATTCCCACAATTGAATGACGTTTTCTCACAAGACAGAATTTGGACTACAGGCATAATTGAATCTAAAGGGAACTGAATTAGATCCAGAATTGAATCACATGGAGTCAGTGTTCCCACAATTAGCCAGTTGCTATCCTATCCTTTCAATTCCCTCAATTGCCTTAGATAAATAAAGGGGAATGAGAATCAAAGATAACTGTAAGGTTATTAGAACAGTTAGTCACTGCATATTTATTAAGTGCCTACAATTCTACCTATTTTTAAAACAATGGATATACATGGATAGAAGAGTTTATTTTGAGTGAATGTCCACTGGATCACAAGAGATTATAATCTCTTTTGTGGGTTTATGGTAGACAGCTGGAAATCTAGAATTAAAAACTAAAATTAAAAAGTTTTAGTCTTCATCAGTAAGTAATTATTAAATAGATTTCTGCCCATATTCTATTTTTATCATTAATAGCACTTTTTATAATAATATGTTATTGTTTTCTGAAGGCATTGCTTGAAGAGAAACAAAAAGAAGAAGATATTAAGAAAATTAAAGAAACAATTTCTCAACTTGTACACGAGGCTGCTGTGCGAACCAGGAAAGAAGTAAGAGACTTGTAATTTTATTAATATTTAAGATAAAAATAGAAAAATACACACATAATAACTAAATATTGCATAATGCCCTAGCAAATGTTTGTCAGAACAACTACATGCAGAACAAGTAGATAATTGCATTTTCAGTAAAGGCTTGTTACATATTTTGCAGGAAGTTTACTTGAGTTAGTGAGTGTATGAGTATGAGTGTGTGTGTGTGTGTGTGTGTGTGCGTGCACAAGAGAGACAGAAACACAGAGAAAGAAAGAGAAAGAAGAGAGGAAAAATACAAAAGAACGTGAATATGAGATTTCTGGACCAAAGAGAGACCAAAGAGTTCAAAAAAGAGACTAAAAGAAATTTGTAACCAGAATACTGAGACCCAGTTATTTTTGCAGTGTAATGAAGTAAAAACAATGTTACATTTTGATTCAGTGAACCTGGGTTCCAATCTAAGCTCTTCCCTTTAAAAGCTTTGTAATAGAACTTAAAATTCAAGAGACTTACCACCCTAAATCAAAACCGAAAGAAATCCTCACTACAACATTCTAAACCAAAGTAGACAACCTCTGCTTAATGACCTCCAAGGAGAGAAAACCCGCTTCTTAAGGCAGTCCATTCTCCTTTTGGACAACACTCAATTGTTGACTGCACAAGAAAAATTAGATCACAAGGGAAAAAACACTAGAAAAAAAATCAAGCAAACAACAACAAAAGAGGTAAAAATATTGTGTTGTGATCCACATTCAGTCTCCATAGTCCTCTCTCTGGATGCAGATGATAATTTTCATCCCACATCTATTGGGAATTGCCTTGAATCACTGCATTATTGTAAACAGCCAAGTCCATCACAGTTGATCATCACATACTCTTGTTGTACTGATGAGGTGCGAGAAAAGGGGAGAGGGGACCCTTCTTTGGCCAGTCACAGGCTTCATGGAGGAATTCACAAACCCCAAGAAATGAGGCAAGAGGTTTACGGCAAAATGGGTTTACCTCAGAGAAGCAGCTTTCTTAGCAGGTCAGTTCCAAAAGGGGAGAAGTAAAGGTGGGTTCTTAGCAAAGATTAGTTAATACTGAGCATGGCTCAGAGGGCCTTTTCCTGATAGGAATTAGCCAAGATAGGCTTACACTGAGCAGCGACTCAATGGGCTTTTTCCCTTGTAGGAATCGGCAAAAATGGGTTTAGAGGTCCTTGGTTTTATGGAACGTTTTTAGTCCCAGGCAAATGGAGCACTTTGAGTATCTATCTGATTGAATTGAAAGTGAAGTTTGCAATGAATAGAGGGTGGGGTCCCTCCCATCTTGACAGGAGGGTGTTTTGAGATTTGGGATCTCTCTAGCTCCCCCCAGGAGCAGGGGACACACAATCAAATACAGTTTACTTCATTTACTCCCTCAAGAAGTCACCCCAAATTCATTTGGGGCAAAGGGATGAAGGTCTCATCTTCTGTAACCCCTTCAAGCTGACAAGGGTCGTAGATCTGTCCCTAAATCCAATAGGAGTTCAGTCAAGGAGGGGAAGTGCCAGATCTGAAGATAACAGAGCAACATGCAGGGGGTATTGTGTGTCCAAGCCATTGTCCCATGATTTTCAGACTGTGCAAATAGGTGGAGGTTTGTAGCTTGGAGCCTAGAGAAAACAAATCTCACAAGCAGATTAAAAGTGGGGTGGCGTTCAGGGATGATGACATTTGGGAATGGGACCTTTGCAACTAATGCATTGGGTCCCATTTGTGGGCTTCCTGGAAGATACCCAACAATCCTGAATGCCCCCACTGCCCAAGGAGCTCTGTACCCTGAAAGGCTAAAGTGTTAATATCCTACTGGTGGGCCATAGAATGATAAAGCAGGAGAGAAAATGCTAGGAGCAAAGTTCTCATCCTTGGAGTGAGTTAAGAATTAGGGAGAAGAGTGAGAGAAAGAACATAAATAATTTTACCCTTCTTTCTCCAGAGTATTCACAGGAATATTTTGAAATATCTGAAGGAGAGGCATTTTTCATCCTAGAAATATGAGTCAAGCTGGGGAACCCTTGAAACCAGCCAGAGGGAAGCTGCAGAAGCCAGCTTTGGGCCCTCAAATTTCTGATTCAGCTGTTAAAAACAGGGATCAATAATAGGGATCAAACTGCAGCAGAGGAAAAAGACCGCAGAGTTAAAGTGAGAAATGGACAACAGTTCCAAATCTTGGCTATTGACATTTCCAGGAAACCTAGGGGTTCGTGCTTCAGGTGTGATGGACGGGGCCATCCTTGGAGTCCCTGCCTCGAGTGCAACCGGCACTGGAGGAGGGAAGATACTGCCCACAGGGGCCAAGCTGCACCCCCCATGCCCTTTTTGATATGGGGACTTCTCTTTGCTTGTTCTATAATCTTGTGCTGCTTTCAAAATCCTCCCATATTCCCTCTGAAATCTGGGAGAAAATAGATCCCTTTGTCTGGGACCAAAAAACCTCTGGGATTGAGAAAAAGCACTAACTCAGTACTGGCTAAGAGATTCGGAGCCACCTAACTGCAGTCTTATCTTGATCTGCAGCCCCAGCCCAAGAGGTTTTCTTAGGTGCAGCCATAAAAATCCTTAATCTTTTGGCTTTTAGGGGATACAAGGTTCCCCTAATTAAAGCCCACATTGCCTGCTAGTCTTGTCAAAAATCTGGACCATATCCTAAACCCCATTCAAGGCCCCTACTCAGGACAAGGTTTCTAAAACCCTAAAAGCCAAATTGAGTTCTGCCCCTGCCCAGGCTATACCTAATCTAGAAATGCCTCTCACTCTGTATCAAGGTGAAAAGCCTGGACAAGCCCTGGGGCTTTTAATTCAGGCTCTTAGACTGGTGGCCTACTTCTCAAAGAAACTGGACTCAGTTTCCCTAGAATGGCTCTTGTGCTTTAGAGCAGTGGCTGCTACAGCCTTTCTAACCGAAGGAGCCTCAAAACTTACTCTGAGACAGCCTTTGAAAATTTTCACCCCTCACCGGGTTCAGAGCATTTTAGAAACCAAAGGGCATCAGTGGCTGGGAGGCTTACTAGATATCAGGGTCTCCCGCTAACCTTGGACCTGATTCTCCAGGTGTGCTGCACCCTTAATTCTGCCTCTGACACAATCAGTCCAAAGAAATTGGGGAAAGAAAGGCAGGTTATTCTGTGGTGACTCTCTATAGCACCCTGGAAGAAAGCTGAACTCATTGCCTTAACTAGAGCTTTGGAACTGGGGAAGGGAATAAAAGTGAACATTTATACTGACTCCAAATATGCTTTTCATATTCTGCATGCTCATGGAGCTACCCTTTTCTTATACCTCATCAGTACTGTGTACAATAGTCTCTTGGTTCTGCTTGTTTCACTCAGTCTCAGTTCATGTAAGTCTCTCCAGACCTTTCTGAAGTCATCTTGCTGGTCATTTCTTATAGAACAATAAAATTTTATAATATTCATTTATAAATAACTTATTCAATCATTCCCCAACTGATGGGTATCCACTCAGTTTCTAGTTCCTTGGTACTTACAAAAGGGCTGCCGCAAACATTTTTGCACATGTGGATCCCTTTCCCTTTTTTATGATCTCTTTGTGATACAGACCCCAGTAAAGTCTTATCCTTCTTAACCTCTGGAGTTGACTCATCTTTTCATCCTGGATATGATCACTCTGTTTTCATGGCTCTGCTCTTTCTTTGTAGTACTGCTAACTGTTCCTTCTCAGTTGAACATTTTGAAATGGATATCCTATAAGCATCTCAAATTCACTATTTCCAAAACATTATCTTCCCCCAACAAGTCTTCACCTTTTTTCAACTTTGCTCTTGCTGTGGAGGGCACTGCTGTCCTCCCAGTCTTACAGATTTGCAGCCATGGTGTTATCTCCAATTCTTCCTCTCACTCAACCCACAAATCCAATCAGTTGCCAAATCTTTTCATTTCTATCTCCATATCTCACTTATCCATTTACCATTCAGAATCCTTAGTTAAGACTTTCCTCACCTTGTACCTGCTCTATTATATATCCTTCTGACTGATTTCTCTACAAGTCTTTTTCTGCTTCTCAGTGCAAAAAGGATTTTTTCAAGTTTAACTTCAATAGCTCTCCCTTCTTGGATCAGTTGTAGGCTGCTCTCTTTGGCATTTAAAACTTTCACAGCCTGACCTTTTTTATCTTTCCAGGCTTTTTAACACTTTATTCCTTTCCATGAACACTGTGGTTGAGCCATTCTGACCTACTTGCTGTTTCTCTCAGGATACTCCATCTACTATTTCCATTTCTTCACACCAGCTGTTTCCCAGGCCTAAAATGTTCTTCTTACTCACCTTCAAGCTTTCAGAATCCCTGGCTTACTTTAAAAATTAGCTCAAATGTTAACCTCCTGCAGGAAGCCTTTCCTCCTCCAAATTCCTCAAAGGTATTCTTCATAGGTTCAGAGAGTGACAGATTGGAAAGGAATTTAGATATCATCTAGCCCCATCCCCTCCTTTAAGAGATAAGGAGATGAGGCCAAGAGATTTTGAATTACTTGTCCAGGTCACACAGTTTATAAAGACCTGAGGCTAAATTTGTACCCAGGTCTTTTTTACTATAAGTCTTAATATTGTCCATGTGCCATGCTTCCAATCTACTTCTCTAGTAATAATAACCTTTCATCTACTCTGCATATTTCTGTCATGTACCTATTCATATGTGTCCTTTCTTCTTCATTAAACTCTTTAAAGACAGGGACTGTTTTTTGCTCTTTATTGCATCATCAAAACTTAGATGAGTACCTGACCTAGTATATGTGTTAATTAATTGATGTGTTCCCTGTGACTCTATAGCACTGGCTTCATTTTTCTTCCTAACTAAAATAGTTTCACTTTGACTTCAACATTTTATTCTTGGGCCTTTTTTATTTCTCCTCTGCTGACCTTTGTAGAATTTTAGTCCATGAAAACTTGCCTACCCATCTTTCCTCTCATCTGTTAGAAATCTGCTTTTCCATCTTATAGTGTACATGTCAAAGTCTGACTTTCTTGTCCTCTATTACAAACTGTATATGGGAGTGGTAACTTCCTCCCATAGTTCCCATTGTTTCCATCCCAAGAATAAGTTCCTTCTTGTAAGTAAGGATTGATTCTAAGGATTTCCCATAGTTGATTCATCATACTTTTAAAGAGTGAATTTTGTATTAAGACAAATAAATCATTAACTGATCTGTTTTTAGCAGGAAGAGAGCTCTAACATATGTCTGGATAACATCTATCTCCTTACTACTAGATCCAAGCTCTGTGTCAGACTTACGATCTGTTCTTGTATCCCTCATTTTGTTTCTCTTTCTGGACAGATGGTCTTTCTTATGACAAAATTATCTCATTTTACTTTACTCAAATGCTTCCCACTATATATTTCTTGGACTTATTAGTGAGACCCTTAGCATATTTAAAAAAAATTACAATTGAAAAGAATTAAAATTTAAGATATTTGAAATTTTGCATACAGATAAACTTTTGAATAAAGTTTTTAAAATATATCACATCAGAATTGATATAGTTCTGTGACTACATCCCAAAGGAACCTTTTATATCTTATTCAGAAAGATTTGAGAGAAAAAAAATTCTACTAGTTGGAATTCAGTGATCACTCATTCTGGAAGATCACAATTAAAGATTTTGATGATTCTGTTTAATTCTAGTTTTGAGAATTTGAATTGTCTATCCCTATATAACATGTTTGTTAGTAGCAATCTGTTTATACATATATAGAAAATATTTAATTTTAAGATCTCTTTTCTTTTTTTTGAAATGGCAGTTAAGGAAGCTTATTTCTACTTTGAATGAAAATAAAGATGAAGACTGAGGCAACATATAAACTAGCTTTGATTTCTCATTGATTTGACTGCAACAATTGATTTAATTATCATTATTTGTATTAACATAATAGTTAAAAGAAGCATATGCTTTATTTTGCTAAAATAATTGCCAGTTGAAATTTTAAAATTAGCATTTTAAAATCTATAAATTAAAATAATCTTTTCCCATTATATTTGTTGTTGTTGTTTTTACAAATTCTTTGTGCTTATAAATCTCTTTTCTTGATGAGTTTTAATCTCTCAATGAGGTAATATGTTTCAATTTGCTGTAGTAAATAAAATGAACAAATAATCATTTAATTCTTCTACAGTTAAAATAAAAAGCACAAAAAGAAATCACTTTTAAAATACAGTATGTTCTTAAAATGAAATATTTCTCTTATGTGTGAAAGCTATGTGTATGTGCATTGGTTATTGTCCTTCATTCTCAAAAGAGGACCAAAATGACATTACTACATTGGACTCAAGATACAGTGTGTCTGATTGTGGCTCATCAGACCAGCAGAAACTCAGAAGGCTCTATCTATTACAGATCAGGCACAAATAGTCCATATGAACGTTCAGCATAAGGTTTTCTCTAAATTTGTGCATCTCATTTTTCTTTTGGGCTGCTGCAATTCTGCTTTGCTTACAGTGCACAGTACTTTCTTTGATGGCTGCATGCCATGCTGGGCAGTCCATTGCTTGTATTTCCCATATTACGCAATCAATTCCAGAATTCATCAAAGAGATCTCAAGAGTATACTTACTTGTACCATATCTTCTGACCAACATGTGAGCATCTTCTTTATGTGCATTCTCTATAAAATAGTCTTTCAGATGATCAGATATTTGGTATTTAAACAACATGGCCAGCCCATCAGTTGCACTCTTTGCAGTAGAATTTGAATGATTGGCAGTTTAGATGAGAAAAGATCTCAGTGTGTGGTACCTTATCTTATCAGGTGACCTTCAGAATTTTCTTAAGACAATTCAAATGAAAGCAGTTCAGTTTCTTGGCATGGTGCTGGTATTCTGTCTAGGTTTCATAGGCATACAAAAATGAAGGCAATACAACACTTCTGTAGATCTTCACTTTGATGGGCAGCCTATTACCTCTTTCTCCTACTTTCCTTTGGAGTCTTGCAAATACTGAGCTAGTTTTGGCAATGCATGTGTCGACCTCATCAAGTATGTCTACATAGGTGAGAGTATACTGCCGAGGTAAATGCACTTATCTGGAGCATTCAGAATGTCTCCATTTATTATAATCATTGTTTCCTTTTATGGGTATTGTAGTACTGGCTGCTGGAGAACCTCTGTTTTCTTGGCATTAATTGTCAAGTCAAAATTAGTCCAAGCAGCAGAGAATCGCTCCATACTTTGTTGCATCTCAGCCTCAGAGGGTGCATAGTTGTCTCTCTCAATATAGATAGAATTTTCTATCCAGAGTTTATTGGGATTGCCTTGGATTACTGAACTGCTGAAAAAAACTAAGTCTTTCGTAGTTGATCATCAAATAATCTTGCTGTTACTGTGTGTAATACTATGCATATCTCGTTCTGCTTGTTTCGCTCAGTATCGATTTGTGTAAACCTTTTTACGTTTTTTGAAAATCATCTTGTTCATCATTTTTTATATAACAATAATATTCCCTTACTTTCCTATACCATAACTTATTCAGCCATTCCCCAATTGAGGAGCATCTACTCATTTTCTAATTCTTTGTCACCACAAAAAAAGCTCAGGCAACCATTTTTTGACATAATTTTACATAAGTCCTCATAAGTCTAGTCAGAATGATGAGTGTTGTGTACTATTCCTAGCATTTCTCCTGGAATTACTGGGCAGCAATACCATATTGATCATTCCCCAGCCCTTTCTGAAGTCACACTGACTCTCAGATAGGCTGATCTTTCACCTTGAATATGGTCATTTTTCAGAGAGGACTATGGCAAGAATCTTCCCAGCTCTAAGAGAGAGATCCGGTCTCTCTGTCATTGGTACAAGACAGTCTATTTCCTTTACCTGTATAGTGACGGATAATGGAAGCATCCTTGAACTCCTGGAGGATAATTTTGTCTTGCCATGTAACCTAGACAATTTTAGTCAGCATTTGTATGAGCAATAGACCCCCTGACTTCTAAATCCCAACTGGAATAGAATCGACACCAAGTGATTTTCCGCAGGAGAGAAGCTTAATGGTACTCAAAACCTCTTCTTCAGTTGGAAATTTATCTAAAGAGAGATTGACTTCAGCCTGAGGTATATGGTCCATGGCTTCAGCATTGATTGGTGATGATCTATTGAGAACACCATGGAAGTGTTCAACCTATTTCTCCTTGATCATGTCTTCATCATTATCAAAGTTGCTTCAGCAACCCTAAGTAGTTGAGATATACCATAGTTTTTTGGTCCATAAGTAGCCTTCAGAGCATCATCATAAAAGCACTTTGGATTGTTAACTATCAGTATAAAACTGAATTTCATCTTCCTTCTTATTGAGCCAAGAATCCTGCTTCTCGGTAAGCTATATGCAAGTGCCTTGTGCCTATAGTTAGCAGGAACGCACATGGCCATCTGGGGGCCGAATGGCTGAGCGAAGGGTGTGGCATGATACTGTCCATAGGGCAGTAGTAACGTGACAAAACACCGCGAGACGGAGGGCCATAGAGCCTAAGTCGCGTGATAGATGTTTTGCATATTGCACACGATCTGCAGGCGCTGCACACGGCTCGCAGGCCAGCGCCCTATCATAGCAGGCTAGCTCAGACCAGAGACCTTCGGGATGGAACATGATTGGTTCGCTGCGGCATAGGC
The DNA here is from genome assembly GCA_023553655.1 of Myrmecobius fasciatus. Taxonomy (NCBI): domain Eukaryota; kingdom Metazoa; phylum Chordata; class Mammalia; order Dasyuromorphia; family Myrmecobiidae; genus Myrmecobius; species Myrmecobius fasciatus. The sequence goes on along the minus strand of JAJPUD010021939.1, from coordinate 8,822 downwards.
GGGGAAGGACAAAGAGGGGATAAAGAGGGACTGCACAGAAAGACACTCTCTCTGACCGCCATTAGTACAGCTCATGAGCAGATGTAAGTATAGAGTTCAATAAAGTAAGATAAGTTTATCTCCGTGTCCTGTGATTTGTGGAGTTTCTCCTGGCGGAGGCTGGGAGCCGAAGACGTTCGATGCCTGTTGAAGTAAGTTTATCCTACCCTTTAGCTCAATTGTAACGCTTACTTACATTTTACTTTTGATGGAGTTAAAAGCTGCCTTCTGAGAGATGAACGAATTATCCTGCTGGAAAACCCTGGTGGAGTTCTTGTTTTTCCCTTAGAAGCTTCTGAATTTCTCTAACCTTTTCATCAAACCAGTCTCGATGTTTCTGGTTTGATGCTTAGATGAGAAAATGTAGTACTGTGCACAGAATCTCGAAAAGCTGCCTTCTGTTCTATTGTTGCCAACCACCTGTTGACTCACCTTTCCCTCCAAATTTTCGACAAACTTCTGGCTCAGAGAAGTGCTCTAATTTATTGACATTGTCTTCTGGTCGTAATTTTGCCTTGGGGACTCAGCTTTTGTTAAATGTAAATATTTATCTTGGAGAGAATATGTCTATAATCATGTGCACCACACAGTTATGCCTTTTGTCTCTTCCTACAATGTCTGTTAAATGCCTATGTTTGCTGCAATGGTGCATCCACAAAGTTTTACTGCTTCTTGATAAACAGAAGAAAGTTTTGGTGAGAAGGTCATGAGGTGCACAAGTCTTCAGCAGTACGTGATTGTTGCTGTTTCCAATTCCATTCCTCCCAAGGACTCCTTGCCATGTCTGGTAGTCTATCCATATGGTTGCATTAAAATCACCTAGAATTATAAGAATAAAATCACCTAGAATTATAAGCTTGCCCTCTGGGCATATTAATGATGAGGGTCTCCAGGTATTCATAAAATCTTTTCAGGATTCATCATGGTAGGACATAGTTGCTGATGATTTTGGCACGACACTTTCTTGCAAAGGATAATTGCATTGTCATGAGCCTATAATTCTTCCTTTTGGCAACCATATAGGTTAGTTGTGCTTGCAAAACCTATGCCAGCTTCACAGCCTTCACCTTCACTGCAGCCACTCCAGAAAAGTGTGTATCCAGCCCCGACATCAGGAAGCTGGCCTTCATTTGCCAGCCTTGTTATATTTGGGGCTGTTATTTGGATGTGATCACTTGCTGAATTCTCTTGCAACCAGAGCTCCTTATCTTGCAGGTGTGGTGTTCTCCATAAGTGTGTGCATTCCTTATACCCAGATGAGTGGAATTGTTGCAGAAGTTTTTGTACATTTTTTTGTGTTTTGACCTCAGGCTAAATTCTCCACCTGCCGCATTTTGGGTAAAGCAGACAATTTTAGATCACCTTTTCTAGTCCCTTCGTCACATCAGGAAGTGAGCAGAGTGGTCCTTAAAAAGATCCTCAAACACCCAGGGCTGCTAAGTCCTACTGTTGCTGCCAGCGAGAAGACAGTTCTATGGCCTAGGCTGCCTATGTACAGGGTTCTGACTACAGCTTGCAATGTATCCATACCTGCTGCTTCATCACTTTCCTGTCACCACAGAACTTTGAAACAAATAAAAATAGTGAAGTGGTGTGGGCGATGTCTTTTGAATTTCACATAAGTTGAATTTAAGTAAGGCAGAGTTGCTTGAAGTTGTCAGTCTCACTCGCTTCCAGAATCATCAAATTCCAGTGCTGACACAAAGAAAGATGGTGGGGGGGGTTCTTTACATTTTTGGGACAGACATCTCCCTAAATCACCAAAGGATTTGAGAGCCCTCAGTTACCTTTAGTCTGGTTGAGCCTATATGCTGAAAAAATGTTTACAGTGGTATGGCTGCTGCCCATGCTACCACTTGTTAGAGCCACAGGTGAGAACTGGGTGGATCAAGTGACACGAAAGGGAAAATAGCCCTGGAACAGACTGGGCATCCCTCACACAAGGTTACTTGTCTTCTCTGAGCAGATCCTATGCCCCATGTATGTGCGTGTCAAACAGTAATAATAAATAAAAATATTTGTCATGATGATTGATGGTAGGACATTTAGTCCCAAAGTTAAATAAATTGATCCCTATGTTTACTTTGTAACATAGATACAAAGATATAGGGATAGAAATAGATGTGGATAGTCACACACACACACACACACACACACACACACACATCCATATCTAAATGCTATAAGCTGATCAAAATAAACTATATCATAATATATGTATGATCAGCAACCTCTTAATTTTGTCATTTGGTATCATAAGGACTAATAATTTGAAATGATGAAATAAAAGTACATGGAAGTGTTATTTCTCTTCTAAGAAAGGCTTTAGTGCTATTTTAAACTCTGCTGTTCATTCATTCAACCATTATTTAAGTGATTATTATATGTAGCAAATTTTGTTATATCCTGTAGGAGAAACTGAAATAAAGTTGGCTTTTTTAAAAGACAAGGTCTCATAGAATTATGTGACCTATAAAATAGAGGATTAAATATATTCTCCTATCCTCACAATCTCTCAAAGTTCTCCAAAATTAAGAATTATAATTATGCAGATGTTTTTCTAGCCTAATATACCGATAATCTTAAGAAATTTAAGCCTCATAAACTAACAGCAGAAAGACTGATCCCTAAAGAACTCATTCAGCAATCCCTTCCTTTTGTCACCATCAATGAAGCTTTGGCAGAGCAGCACCACCTGATGCACATGCTTGTGACAGAACTCATCTCTTTCTCTTTGCTCCACTTCCCTTCTCTATTTGCCATAGAGATAGAGAAAAACAGATGGACTCTTGCTCTACCTGGAGTAGGATTGTGGCAGCCCATTAAGACTGCAGGAGCACTTAATCAGAAAACTAAGGAACTATCTGATTTGGGATAAGGCTTCAAGCCAAAAAGGAACAACAATCCCAACAAGGAATGAGATTGTTATCCAGTTGAGCCAAGTTTTGTTTCCCCCAGAAGTCACTTAGAACAGAACCTGAAGCTAACAAAAAGTGAATTCCCCAGTGTCAAAGGAGTTTGAGAGAGTTTTGAGGCACAGATCTATGGAAACAGCAATCAGAATGAGGAGGGAGAGAAAACAGAATATGAGTAATTGAGGAATATAAGGAAAAGAGACTGAAATAATCAGATATTTCTGAAGGAAGAAAACTCAGCAAAAGCAAATAAACCCATAATAAAAAATATTGACAATAAAAGGGAAAATGGCCTCAAGATTATTTCTATGAGTCCAAAATATCTGAATAAATTTTGTAAGACAAACAAAAATGAATTAATGATAAAACAGAAGACCTGGTATATTGCCAAGAAAATATGGATCTACAGCAGGTTGACTCGAGAAATGAGAATGGTAAAAGTAGATAATTTATGGTTTACAGAACAGAAATAATTTGAAAACAAAAATTGAATCCTTGGTCTGTTCAGCAAAACAAAAGGGAAAACAACTAATTAGAAATATGAATACACAGAAGTAAGGGACAGTTTGGAAGAGAAGCAGCAAAAAAGCAATCATGTGGGAAGGAAAGGAAAAAAGATCCTGTTTTTAGAGAAGGGAATATCTCCAATTTAGAGGGAAAATAGATCAGAGACAAATGGTATATAAAATTAGTTAATCCTTATAACTTTACATTTAAATCTAAAGAGAGTAGCATTTGTTAAGAAAGCAATACCTTGCAACCTTTGCTTACAGGAACCATACCTAAAAAGCAAAGGCAGGGGCAACTAAATGCACAGTGGATAGAACACCAGCCCTGAAGTCAGGAGGACCTGAGTTCGAATCTAACCTCAGACACTTAACACTTCCTAGCTGTATTACACTCTGGGCAAGTCACTTAACCCCAATTGCCTCAGATTTAAAAAAAAAAAAAAAAGCAAAAGCATACTCTGACAGTAAATGAGGATGTAGAACAAAATATGCTTTGCATCAAATCTAAGAAGGCATGCAATTAGACAAAGGGCAAACAGAAATTCACAATGTTGAAAGAGATAAGGAAACTAAATTAAAAAAAATCCTAAACAACATTAAGCAATAGGATTTTCTTTCACATATGCTTTAATTATTTCTATGATTCATTCTTTGATTCACTCATTCAATATTGTATCCATTTAGACATTCACATTTTGTATTCCTTGAACAGATTATTGTTTTTAATTGCATTTTATGCTGTACAGCATTTGTTTACTGTTTTGGTTTAAAAAAAATTGTGATAGATCTTCGTCCTTATAGTGAATTTTTGTAAAAATTCCATGTGGTACTGGAAAAAAAATATATATATATGTGTGTGTCTATATATGTATATATATGTTAGCAGTCCTATAGAAAATGTCAAAAGTCTTTTAGCTCCATTTTTCCAGAAATCTTATCCAATTTTACATTTTCCTTTCTATTTATCTTTCTATTAGATTTGTTCAGAATTAAAAGAAAAATATTAAAGTCTCTAGCCACAAGTATATTATGGGCTGCTAATGAATATACATGTTTTTCAGTACCACAAATTTTCTTAAATAGGCTAATAAAATATAACAGGAGATGATTAATAAATGGAATACATATATTAAAAAATTATTTTAAAAAATATGTTGTCCATGCAGTATGTGGAAATTGGCTGGGTGACCTACATTTCCTTTAAGCCACATGCTGGCAAACTGGTAGTTGTTGTGGATGTTATGGATCAGAAGAAAGCTCACATCATACAGTAGTGTGAGGAGGCAGACCATGGCATTTAAATGCATCAAGTGCTCATCAGATGTATATCTGGGCTACTTAAGAGAAGGAAAAGATCAATATAAAATGGAAAGCCATAAGATAGGTCAAGAAGATCAAAGCCAGAGAAAGGAAAGCTAAAGTAATAGATTTTTATTATCACAAAGGCCAAGAAAATAAGAAACAGAGTTATCAGTCATGAAGTGAAAAAGCTCCAGAAGGCATCTACCCAGAAGGAGTCCCCTAAGAAGGGAGTTGCCTTGAAGGGCACTGATCTCAAAGGTCTCTTCCAAGAAGATCTCCTCAAAGAAAGCTGAGGACCAGAAGGCAGCCCCAGACCAGAAGATTCAGGAGGCTCAGAAGGGTCCAAAAGCCTCCAACCAGAAGGCCCCAGTCAAAGAGGGACCTGCTGTTCCAAAGGCCAAAAAACTAAGAAACCTCCAGAAATTACATAAAGGTTTTGCAATATACCTAGAAAAAATTAGAAAGTCAACAAATAAATCTAAAATAAGCCAAAAAGAGGACATATTGAAAATTAAAGGAGAAATAGATAAGAAACCAAAAGAAAAAAAAAAGTCTAGAGATTACAAAACAAAAAACTTGTCCTTTGAAAAGACTACCAAAATTGATCATCTTTTAGCCAAACATTACTAAAAGGGTCAGAAAATCAAATCAATAAATATCAAAGAGGCAAGATGAAATCACAATATAACCAGAAGAAATACTGTTTTTCAAATTATTAGAAACCATGGTTCACAGTTATTTGCCAACAAAACAATACAAAAGAATAGAAGGATACCTTCTAAAATACAACAGGAGACCAAATAGAGGTCATTAATAATTTATTTTCAAAAATGAAATATAACTAACTATAAAAGAGCTACCAAAACAACATCATCAATAAAAATTATTTCTGTTCTTACTCTGATGGTTTTCTAGAATGGGTAAAAAAAAAGGAATATGGAGAGAAACTCTAATGATGTCAACCTGTAACAACAAAAATTCAATTTTAAAATGTCATCATAATTTCCTATAATTAGTGTATAACTGATATAGAAGATGTACTGGAAAATTCTTAAATGTTTTGTAGCATATAAGCTAATTCCTAATATTCAATCAGTGTCAGGAAGTTTCTTTTAAGTGGTTTAATATTGTGGATGGTTATTAAAAAGATTTAGAGGATATTATAAGAGCTAGATTAAATGTGGAGTAGTGCTCTGATGAGACAAGTAATTATTCAAAAGTGCTATAATTAAGGAAAAGACTATAATTCTAAAGATCTTCAGTAAATTTTTCCTTGTAAATTAATTTGTTTAAATAATGTGCATAACATTTCCCTCTATGAAATCTTTATTAAATAGTATAAATTAAATTTTAATAGCTTGTTCATTTTATAAATTAATAGGAAAAAAGATATCTCTTTAGTATCTTTCAATAGTCTTTTCATATTTCTGATTGTCCTGCATATAAGAACTCTTTTACTGCATGTGTCATAATTATTTTTCTGTTTTATAGCTACAGAATTATAATTATACAGACTAATTCTATACTGTTAGACTTGTATTATCCACTTGTTATCCTAAACTTTTTCACCTGGTTTCTTGAATATCTAGATACACTTCACATCTGACTTCATCTTACCTTTCCCACCCTATCTCATGAAAGTGGTTGTGGTGTTCAGTCATTTCAGTCATGTTTGATTTGGGATTTTTTTGGCAAAGATATTAAAGTTGTTTGCTATTTCCTTCTCCAACTCATTTTAATGATGATGAAAACTGATGGTAAATGGAGTTAAGTGACTTGTTCAAAGACATACAGCTAATAAGTATTTGAAGCCATGTTTGAATACAGGAAAACTCATCTTCCTGACTTCAGACCCAACATGGTCCATTGTGCCACTTAGCTACCCCATCCTATCTCATACTATTCCTTTTTTAGTTGTTAACAAGCCCAATGATTATATCATTAATAGGAACTGTTACCTCTGGCATTAAAAGGTTAAGAAGTTACCAAGGGTCAAATAGCTTGAGTCAAAACAAAGACTTAAGCCCAGGTCATTTTGACTCCAAGCAAGGTTTTTTATTCACCATACCATGGCATGTTTTGAAGGGATTTTTGTTTGTTTTTACTGGTTTTTACAATCTCTTTATTCCAGCCAAAACAGTGACTATTCCCTTGCCTCATCTCACCTTCTCCAGCACCATGCCTCTGATATTGTAAATGGGCTCCTTCAACATCTTTCCCTGCTTAAATCTTTTGCTTCTTTCAAATTGGGTATTTCCCATCTTCTAAAAAAAATAAAAACAAACACCTTCAACCCTTCTAACTATAAGTGATTCCTCTTTGCTTTAAAAAACGTTTTCTTTTATATCATTATATTACCTCTCAGTTTTTCTTCCAATAGCAATAAAAGCCCATCTTCTTCTAAATAAGAACCTTTATTTTTAACAAGGAAAATAAATGAACACACTGGCCTTGCTGACATGTATATCATTTCTTATCTACAGTCTGCCTGACTACTAAAGGTGTGAGGTATGCAAATTGTTGCAATACATGCAATACATGTTGATCAGTTAGGAAGTTTTTCATCATTGTTTTTTCTTTTTTTTTTTTTGCACTTAACAGTATTTTTTTTCAAGTACATGTAAACATAGTTTTCAACATTCATTTTTGTAAGATTTTGAATTTCAAAATTTTCTGCCTTCCTTCCTTCCCTCTCAACTACCCCAATAAAGATTATACATGTGCAGTCATGTTAGACATTTTTCCACATTAGTCATGCTGTGACAAAAGGATCAGAACAAAAGAGGAATATTATGAGAAAGAAAAGACAAAAATAAAAATAAGTGAAAACAGTATGCTTTGATCTGTTTTCAGACTCCATAGTTCTTTATCTGGATGTGGTCAGCATCATGAGTCCCCTTGGAATTGTCTTGGATTATTGCATTGCTGACAAGCTAATTCTACCATAGTTGATCATCACATAATGTTGCTGTGTATAATGTTCTTCTGGTTCTGTTCAGTTATCAGTTCATATAAATCTTTCCAGGTTTTCCTGAATTCCACCTGCTCATCATTTCTTATACCACAATAATATTCCATTACATTCATATACCACAACTTGTTCAGCCATTCTCCAGTTGATAAGTGTCCCCACAATTTCTAATTCTTTTCCATCACAAAAAGAACTGCTATAAATATTTTGCATGTGTGTGTTCTTTTCTCTTTTATAACCTATTTGAGATACAAATCGAATAGTGCTGGATCAAAGGATATGCAGAGTTTTATAACCCTTTGGACATAATTCCAAATGATTCTCCAAAATATTTGGATCATTTTATAACTCCACCAATAATGCATTAGTATTGTAGTTGTCTCATATCTTCTCCAGCAATTATTATTCTCCTTTTTTGTCAAATTATCCAACCTAATAGGTATTGTGACTCTCCCTAATGTGTGTTTTAATTTCTTCATATGAAAACTGCCTGTTCATATCCTTTCACCAAATAAAATTTGGAAGCATCATTATTTTCCATTTCATTATCATGGTCATCTTGTTAGTTGTTCTCCTGAATCTCCCTACTTTTCTCTTTTTCAATTCATACAAGTTTTTCTAAGTTGCTTTTAATTTTTCATATTTGACATTTTTTCCGTGACCATAATACTTTTTTATTTATATACTAAAATTTGTTCGATCATACTCCAATTGATGAGCATCTACTTTCCTTCCAGTTTTTTGCCATTACAACAACTGACATTATAAATATGGTTGAACATATGGGACTTCTGTTTTCAACGTCCTTGGGATATATGATTAATAATACTGCTTGTTCAAAAGATATACAATTTAGTGACTCTTTTAGTGTTATTAAAACTGTTTTCCAGAATAATTATACCAATTAACAAGTTCTCCAATGGTACCTTAGTGTACAAATATTCTCCAAGCCCTCCCAACATTTTTCATCATTTCTCATTTGTTAATCTGATAGGCATAAAAGAAACATCAGAATTCTTTTAGTTGCATTGTCCCTTATTAATAGTGATTCAGAGCATCCTTTCATATGGTTGTTGGTAGTCTGCA
>JAJPUD010021938.1:0-22267 GCA_023553655.1 Myrmecobius fasciatus | reverse complement strand
GCAAGTCTCTCCAGGCTTCTCTGAAATCATCCTGCTGGTCATTTCTTACAGAGCATTAATATTCCATAACATTCATATACCATAATTTATTCAGCCATTCTCCAATTGATGGGCATCCATTCAATTTCCAGTTTCTAGCCACTACAAAAAGGGCTGCCATAAACATTCTTGCACAGGTGGATCCCTTTCCCTCCCCTAAGATCTCTTTGGGATATAGGCCCAGTAGAAACACTGCTGGGTCAAAGGGTATGCACAGTTTGATAACTTTTTGAGCATAGCTCCAGATTGCTCTCCAGAATGGTTGGATCCGTTCACAGTTCCACCAACAATGTATCAGTGTCCCAGTTTTCCCACATCCCCTCCAACATTCCTCATTATCTTTTCCCCAGGGCTAATTCTTGTAGTTTCCTCTGAATGTCTGGGGCAGACTGACTAATAAAATGCATGCTGAGGACAGTGGTCCTTTCTGGAGAAGTGGGCTCCTGGCTAGTGTATTTCTTTAGAGCCTCTACAAGGTACCCCTGAAAGAAGGCAAGATTTTTCTCAGCTCCTTGGGTAACTTCCTTAAGTTTTTCATAATTAACCTGCTTCTTAATTCTTTTCTTCATACCTTCAATGAGGCAGAGTAGAAAATGATCTATTCTCGCTCTGTCGCTGCTTCCTTTCTGATAATCCCACCCAGGCTCTGATTCTGGGACAGCAAAAGCTTCTGGGGGGTATCTATCAGAGGAGGAGGACTTAGCCATATCATCCCCAAACTTCTGGGCTAGATCCCAAATTTTCTTTTTCTCCTCTGTGGTGCAGCAAGAGGAAATAATGATGTTAACATCTCCCCAAGTAAGAGCAAATTGGAGAGAGATGGCTTTAAAATCCTCAATATATCTATCTAATAGGGTCCTCACTCACACTCATTGAAAAAGGCACATACACCCACCCTGACTATTCCACCCCAAGAACCTGTTAACAACAGCAACAACAGTAACAACAAAAAGAAAATTGCTTTTCTCAATGGGCAGAATTTAAAAGAGATGGCTGAATCAGGATCCTGAGGGAGAGAAAAAGGGATCCCCCTCCTAGTATAGGAGGGACTGAGGAGTGGGGCTAAGAGGTTTCAGACTCCAGCTTAAAAAGGAAGGGTCCAGGGGAAGGGTACTAGGCTGAAGAAATATTTCTGGGCATAGGGTTCAGATCTTAATAAGGGGGTGATCCCAGAGGGGATTCTTGGGCTTACCTCTGACAGATTTAGGCATAGAGGTGAACTATCCCGTCTTTGCCATGAGCCTTAGAATTTCTGGATCTATAGCCCCTCACCTCCACTGGTGTCTCAGGGAAGGTGAAAAGATGGCAAAGTTTCCTCAGTCAATAAGGAACTTTGCCAAGAAATGGCAAGAGATTCCAAGTCAGGCTTCCCTGGCAAGGACAATTTGCAGAGCGTGACCCAGACAAGCTTTCTTAGGGGCTTGTGGTATTCCTCAAGCTATAGGATTGGGGTGAAAGGGGACAATAACATAAAAAGGGGACAAGGACATAAAATTGGGGGCCCCACATTGGGTGCCAAAATGTTGAGGAGAAAAGCACCCTAACAAGATTGGGGTCTCCCTAGTAAGTGTCATGGGTTCAGCAAAAGAATTCACATTGTCTCCAAGTTAAGGGGCAGAGATTTATTTTGGGAAAGAAGCAAAGATTAGGTGGATATCCTAATATTATGGCTTTGAGATACAATAGCATAGTTGTAGAGGTCGAGAAGTTGCCAGCATTGAGTTCTACAGCTTACTGACCAACAGAATCAGCATTAAATTACTGCCATTGGTCAGCATCGTTTGTGGTGCTCCCAAGGCTAGCCATCCTTAGTGTATTAGAGACACATATAATACGATATATAATTATGTGTGTGTACATAGATGTATATTATGTATATACTGTCCCAAGATGTTAGAAATTACCCTGTTTTCCAGAGCCAAGCAATGCCCCATACATGGCATTACAACAATCCTTTGTGCTCAGCCTCTGGCAAAATGGCATCGTTATTGTGTTGCTTTGATGTTCTCTGGGCTCAAACAAGCACTGGACAAGTACCCATGTTCCCTGTCAGGAAACCCTGCTATGATTTAAGCTTGTCTCACTGTTGCTGTTACCCCTCCCTGCCAGGTATGAGCCCCGAGATCTCCCCACCCTGGCTTGGAGCCCCCCACTAGGGACAGAGCCCCGGCATGTGTATCTAACCAGACTCCTTTCTTGCAAGCTGAGACCTAGGAAAGCCCTTAGCTTAAAAAGGCCAAGGTCTCCCCCTGCTCTGGGCCCCTCATCAGTTTTCCTAATCTATATCTGACCAAAGGACCCAGATGGCTCTGGAGGAGAAAGCTGTGGGTGATGACTTTGCACTGCCCTTCTTCACTCAAATCCAGTCCACTTGCAAGTCAAGACATTACCCAAGAGAGTAGAGAGAAACTCTAGACACAATAGAGAGAGAGAGAGAGAGAGAGAGAGAGAGAGAGAGAGAGTGGGGGGGAGAGAGGGAGAGAGAGGTTTCTGTTATGTTTTGTAAAGGACACCAAAAGGGGGATTCACTTCAGGCCAAGGGAAACAGTCTGGCAGATCCAGCTGCCCATGCTGCTGCCCGTTTGCCCTTGACCATGTCACCTTTAATTCCCTCATATAGCCCCCAGGCAAGTAAATTCTGAAAGGGTTGTTAAACCCTCCCATCCCGAAGCCTGTCCTGGAGAAGGGGCACATACTTAGGGGAGGATTGGCAGGTGGATTTGGCACATATGCCCCCTGGCAGGGGCTTCCAACTGTTTTTGAGTTTTGTTAACACCTGTACTAATTGGGTAAAAGCCTTCCCTTGTAGACTGAAAAGGCTCTAGAGTCACAATATTCTACCCACTGCCCCACCTCCTTTGAGGAAACAAAAACAGGAATCTGGGGAAATATTCCTTGGCATTTATTCTAGGAAAAGTTGTCTGGATGAGAGAGATTCATGATTGCCTCATTTCTCCCCCCCATTCTTCCTCTGGGTGGAGTTCCTGGTTACTGTCCCTAGTAACCTCCATACTAACTCCTCTTTTGTTTATTCTTTTTTTTCTTTTTGCTCATATTTAGTTCTTGTATTCTTAATCTACTTGTGAGAGTTGTTTCTTCCAGACTCCAAGCCATGAACTCTAACTACCTGTCAACTTGAAATCATCTGATAGCTGATTCTGACATTTAGCCCCGGATGCTACCTACAAGTCACTTGTCTCCCCTCCTCAGTCTGGACCCCATTGAGAAGGGCCAGCTCTACGCCCCTTGTCAGCCTGAAGCAGCTCCAGAAGATGAGATCTCCGTCCCTTTGTCCCAAATGAATTTGGATCTGGACGGCTTGAGGTGGGAAGGATGGGAGAATGGCCAAGAGGCCACTGGGCCTCCACAGGTGACACTGGCTGCTAGATGCCAATTATTGGTCTGTCATGACAGGATTTCCAAGACAGGTGGTGGGAGTTGGTGGGAGGGGGGTCTCTGATTCCTGCTCATTGCTTTAAGCAGCAGCATCTTATTATCCATTTACTTATGCTCTTAATCACTGAAATAGTTCTTATGATAGATCTTATTTAGGAGAAGAGATTAAAGACCAAATGAAGAGATACAATAGACACCAGGAATGGCAAATAGGAAATCAGGTGGGAGAGCATATAGTTAGCAGAAAAGGGGTTTTAACAATTAATGATGGGGGCAGCTAGGTGGCGCAGTAGATAGAGCACCAGCCCTGAAGTCAGGAGGACCTGAGTTCAAATCTGGTCTCAGACATTTAACATTCCCTATCTGTGTGACCCTGGGCAAGTCACTTAACCTCAATTGCCTCAGCAAAAAGCAAAAAAAAAAAATTAATGATGGATTCCGTAGTGGAACCCACAATTAGCCAGGATAAAAGGAACACTTCTTGAGATTGAGGTAAGCCCTTATCTGGCAGGCTAAACCCTAAAAGGGATTTAATACCCTAAAAAGTTAGTTAATAAAGAGAAGTGGGGTTTGAGAGGAGAGAAATCATGTAGCATGGGGGAGCGGTGACGGGAAAGACTCCAAGAGGCAGTGTTGTGATGGACTGACCCAAAGGGTCATAAGCAGATTTATAGGGAAATTTTAACCTCATGGACATGACTAGAATTTCTGACAAGACATAGTGGGCTGCCCATGTCCTCCACTTCAGGGGTTTGACATAACTGATTTTTTTTTGCAGGACAGCAAAGTGGGATTATGAAGTTAAATGATTCCCTAAATCAGTTCCCTTCCCTGTTTGCCTCAGGGCAATACTTCAGTCTTTCTCTGCCAACTGCACCCAGTCACTCAATGGGCATCCATCACAGATTACAAAGGGTTGCTATTTATTTTATGTGAATAGCTTCACAGGCTCAAGCAAATACAACCCAGCACGAAGTCTTACTGAATGAGCCATTTGGTTTAAGAAAACACAATCTTGGGGCAGCTAGGTGGCGCAGTGGATAGAGCACCAGCCCTGAATTCAGAACGACCTAAGTTCAAATCTGGTCTCAGACACTTAACATTACCTAGGCCTGTGTGACCCTGGGCAAGTCACTTAACCTCAATTGCCTCAGCAAAAAGAAAAAAAAAAAAACAATCTTTTATAGCTTAAGGGAGATGGAAGAGTGGATAGGGTGGGGATGGCAAATGAGATCTAGGGAATAGCAAAGATGTGTACTGATGCTGAGATTGTCCCAAAAATAAGATTGGGAAATCTAAGTTTCTCATTAAGGTTAAAGCACAAACAATGAAAGAGCCAAAGATTTTTAGCTTCTCATCATTCTGTGTAGTCTGGAAAAGTTCTCTAAAGGTTGTTGGGACTGTCCTTAAAAATGCTAACTACACAGTATGGGAGGCTGACCTGATTATACTTAGTAAAGAAATAGGATTCACATCAGTATTATTGGAGCATAACAAAAGCATTCATTTTTTCAGCCCATTTTTTGCCCACTTATGCTCCCTTTCTAGTGGGTAATTATGAGTCCTCCTGAGGAACTTGTCTTTCCTATGCCCTCCCATATTTTCTGTTTACCACCTCCAGTGTCTCTTGTACCCTCCATTTTTTCTGTAACTCATTCCCCAAATAAATCTGGCCATTGTGAATTCTTCATATGACCAGACTCCAATTTTTGGTGTTAAACCCCACATCGTAGATCACATCAAAGTGACTTGTCCAGGGTCACACAGGTGTCTGAGGCCAGATTTGAACTCAAGGAGACGAGTTTCCCGACTCCAGGACCAGCACTCTATTCACTATGGCGCCACCTAGTGACCCTGCCTGGCCCAGAAGAGACTGACCAGATGTCTCCATCTGCACTGCAGGATTTCTCAGTTTGGGCTTCGAGTTCTCACAATCTGGGTCTTTCTCAGCTTTCCAGTCTTTTGTACCCTTTATTCCTCTGTGAACAAAGCCATCTTCCCAAACCTACATGCTTCATGTACCCACCACTCCATTTCCTGACTCCAAGCCTTTGCCCAGGTTGCCCCCAGGTCTAGAATTCTCCTCATTTCTACCTCCTGGTTTCCTTGGCTCCCTTCAAATATCCATTAAAGTCCCACCTTCTGCAAGTTTTGCTGATTTCCCTCTGAATGAGTGCAAGCATTTCCCTTCTGTTGATTTTCTCCAATTTATTTCTGTCTCCATCTTGTTTGTCCATAGCTGTTTTCATTAGACTGGGAGCTCTTTGAAGGCAGGGATCAGTTTTTGTTTTTCTTGGTATTCCCAGCACTGAACAAATACTGGCTGACTTGAATTGACCTCCACTTCCTGACTTCCTTCAAGATTCAGCTCAAATCTTATCTCTTCAAAAGATCTTTTCAACAATACCACTTGTTCTAGAATTGTTTATGTCGTTGGAATTTCATTTTTGTAAACAAATGGATATTATAATTTCTTTTCCTTTTTTTTTTTACTGATATTCTATTTTTGGATTTCTCTCATTTCTAAGTATAGCTCTCTCTTCATTTTCCCCTACCCCAAGGGAGACATCTCTTGTTATAAAGAATATAAAAGGAGAAGGCAGAGGGAAGAGGGCACTTTAGCATATCAACTAAACCTGACAGTATATACAACCAAAATTTTTTGGGGAAGCTTCCAGTATCTCTTGGTTTGACTTTACCTGTATTTTTGTTTACAGAATATTCTCCTTTCTGTAAATGTCCTGAAATTTACCCTCCTGTAATCTGATCCAGAAACTGCCATTTCTATGTTGTCAGAATAATCTAGAACTCCAAACTGACCAATTTCCTAACCAGTTGTCCATTTCTCAGCTCTAATCTTCTGAAGTCATTGCTTTTAATGAAAACATACCCATCTCCCTAAAGATTTTTACCTTTTTTGACTAAGATTTCATAATCATTGGCAATGACTTCTGGAATCCTTCCATAGAAATTTATTTGAACTTACATGGATTAGTCAGCATCCTGTTGGGGGAAATCTTTTGATATTCTGAATTATTTTTTTGATATGGGATCTGGAAACATAGGTTGACAAAAGTGCGTCTGAGTAGAGATTGATGGTATCTATTTCTTTGATCTCTTTCTGATAATCTTCCCTCGCCAATGTCAAGATATTAAGAGATATCCCATTTTCCATTCGAACTTGTCCCATTGTTGCTGTTATCCCTCATTGTCAGGGCTACAGATCACTGTGTAGCCATTGGTATAAGTATCAAGATCTTCCCACACTGCTTTGGGTCCCCCCACTAGAGATAGAGCCCTGGAACATGTGTCTAATCTGCCTCCTTGCTTACAAGCCATTTCCCTCACTTTGAAATTAAACTTCTATTTGATTACTGACTTCCTTATTGTTAGCCTGCTCTGTTTGACTCTGGCCATCCACAGACTAGAGGGCTGTTTGGTCTGATTGACATCTAGAATCTGCTCTCTCCCATAGAATACCTCTCTGTTCAGGGTACAACAATCACATCTTATCTTCCATATGAAGCTTTTCCTAAAACCCTAGCTGCTAGTATCCTCCCTCTCAAATTCCCTTGGATTTATATGTACTTATTCTTTATAAAAATAATTTTTTAAAAAATTAGGACACCAATACATTGTTGGTAGAATTGTGACCTGACCATTTCAGAGAGCAATCTGGAATTTTGGTCAAAATTGTGTATACCTTTGACGTAGTCATATCACTATTACGTCTGTTTCCTAAGGTGATCAGGATAAAAGGGAAAGAACTTGTATGTTCTAAAATATTTATAGCAGTTCTCTTTGTGATGGCAAAAAATTGGAAATGGAGGGAATGCTTGTTGATTGGGAAATAGTTAAATATGCTCTACATAGAGAGCTGATTGATTTTAGAAAAACATGGAAAGACTTGTATGAAATAATGAAAAGTGAAAGAGTAGAACAGAGAACATTAGATATAGTAACAGCAATATTGCTCAAAGAATAACTGAATTAAGTTATTCTGAATATTACAAACACTCAAGTAAACCACAAAGGACAAATAAAGGAAGATGCTACTTACTGCAAGAGAAATAACTGATAGAAATATGCATAGTATAGTTTTACGTCTATCCATTCATCCATCCATCCATCCAACTATCCATCCATCCATCCATCTATCTATCTATCTATCTATCTATCTATCTATCTATCTATCTATCTTTATGTCAAATGATGTCCTTCTCTGTCCAGGTTGGAGAGGGAGGGAAAGAGACAGCTCAGAACTTAAAATGTAATGAAAAATTAATATCATTAAATTTAAAGAATAAAAATTAAGTTTTAATTGATGTTTTTTTGTTTTTGGCATCACTATAGTTTTCTTCAGGTTCTTTTCTCCCTTCTTTTTCCAAAGAGCCATACTATGTAACAAATAATAGTTTTTAAGGGCAGAAAAGAAAAAAGAAAATGAAGAAGATAGATTCTATAATGACTCAATATGTCAACAAATTTTAAAAATAGGTGCAAGATACAGAATTTATAGATTTCCCACCCCTGAAAAAGGGGATGGAAGGATAGAAGTGTCTTTTTATAGTTCTTCTTTAGAATTGTGCTTTTTCTTTAGAATTTCACAATATTTACTTTTGATTTTTGTGATTGTTCTTCAGTTACATTATTGTAGTCATGTATATTGTTTTCTTAGATCTGCTTCCAATCTATATCAGTTCAAAGAGATCTTTATTATTTATTAATAACATTCATCATTTCTGATAGTAAAGGACTCTTCTATTACATTCATGTATCACTATTTATTTAGCTATTCCCCAATCAAAGGACACCAACTTTGTTCACAATTCTTTAATATCACAAACAAGGGATGCTATCAATATTTTAGCATATATGAGAAATTGTCATTGTTTATTTTTTCTCTCAAAGCTGGAAGCCAGAAGGACCTGAAGAACCTGGAACGTTTTCTCTCCCACTTCCACTGATTCTACCGGCTCCTCACTCAGGCATGTATCCCTACCAATGAGGATAGAGTCCCATATCAACAATTTGAGGGGCTCAGGTTACATAAGTAAACCATCCTATCACCAACAAATAAGAATAATTTTATCTCTTCTTTGTCTATGCTTATGCCTTTTAATTTCTTTCTCTTGTCTTACTAATAGGGTACTTTAGTGTGTGTATGTATACATACATATATAAACATATAGATAGATAGATATGTATGTATGTTTATTAATGAGAAGAAGGGAATTTGTATGGGGGAGATGGCATTCTGTTTAAATGGGTTTCAAAGTTAGTATTCCATATCATCAAAATTGATTGGAAAGATCTTTCTATTAATACTGATTTGTCATGAGGTTTTATGAATTTCATTTTTGAAGGTACTGCTTTAAGTGGTATTGCCTAATACTGATGTCAATCCATAAGCACAGACATCACTTGGAAAGCCTTAAAAACATTAAAGTCATTCTCAGCTTGTGGGTCATCTAAAAGCAATTGGTGGGCTCGATTGGGCCAGTAGTTTTCTAACTCTGCAGGTATTTGAATAGTTTATATATCCTGATTTTAATCATGTCCTATTGGTTACTTTGCATCTTAGGTATTTTCTGTGATGGAGGATATTAAAAACTCCTCCAATCTACAACCATATTGTATTCTAAGTCACTTTGTCTGTGTGGACTTTGTTACTCACATGTGGAGAAACCCTAGATGTAAGCCATATCTAAGCTGGTATGCCAGCACATCTGACAATGGAAACTGAGGAGCTGATGGGAACAAATCAGGAGATCTTCAAGAGGTCTTCATAGGTACTTGATGTGACAGCTGGGTGAGCAAGACTGATTCTCTGATGAGGGCACACCATGCTGGATGGTCCTGTGCCAGTTTCTACCATATCATACAACCAGCTCTAAAGTTCTTAAGAGAGACCTTGAAAATATCCTTGTATTGCTTTTTCTGACCATCTTAGGAGCAGTTCTCCTGTGTGAGTTCTCCATAAAATAATCTTTTTGGCAAGCGTACATTTGGCATTGGAACAAGATGACCAATCCAACAGAGTTGTGCTCTCTGCAGGAGAGCTGGAAAGTTTGGCAGTTGAGTTTGAGAAAGGAACTCAGTGTCTGGTACCTTATCCTGCCAGGTGATCTTCAGAATCTTCCTAAGACAATTCAAAGGGAAGTGATTCCAAAGCCTCTTTCCTCCTTCCAACCCCAATCAAATTTTTTGGAGGTTTAGAAGGAATATTCTCTCGTCTCTACTTCCTCCCATCTCTTGGAATCCCTTCTTCCAACTAGCTGGGTGATTTTGTGCAGGCTTTACAGGACTTTACTGATTTTTCTCAGTCATCTCTGAATCTTCCTGTGCAACATCACTTACAGTACTTTTTTCTGCACTTAGTCTAAAGCCTATGATGAATTGGTTTCTTGAGATAGGTAGGTCACAAAATTCTAATCTGTAACCAAAGTCACTGAAACAGAGTTCCCAGCATGATCAATTAATTTATTAAGTATAAAGATGATTCCTAATCAATTGAGAGTCCCAGATCTTCCTTGTGGTCAGGGACTCCTTGGTTTGAGGAAATTGCTTTTATAAAATCATTGAGGGAGAATCAAAAATAGAATTTAATGAAATGATTCATGATTGGTCAGTTCCAGAAGCAAGAAAATCTTATGGTTGGCTAAAGGAAAATGTCCATCAATCATAACCATTCTGTCAGGAGGCCTTTCACAGGTCATTAGCAACTTATCATCCATATAGATCTTCAACTGAAGTCCATCTCAGTGAGGGCTTTTCAAAGTTCATAAGAGCCTGTTAACACCATTGCAGGACCTTCCACAGAACCTAAGACCCTAGACTAACCTAAAATCCCAGGATATTGAAAATGCCTAAAATCATTATTGATTGATTATTGTTGTATTATCAGTCATTCCAGTCAAATCTGATTCTTTGTAACCCCATTTGGGGTTTTCTTGACAAGGATACTAGGGCTGTTAACCATTTCCTCCTCCAGCTCATTTTACAGATGAAGACAAACAGGATTAAGTGACTTGTCTACAGTCACTTAGCTAGAAAGGGTCTGAGGCCAGATATGAACTCCAGGGCTGGCATTCTAAGCATTATATCACCTACCTACCCTACATTATTGATTAGAGAAAGGCAAAATAAATCAATTCTGAGGTATCAGCTCACATTTGTCATTTCTGAGAAAGTTTTTATTTGGGGTGAAGTTTATTATATGTGTCTTCCTGTTTCAAATGTGTCTCTTCTAAACAACATAATGTTGCATTCTGGTTTCTAATCCATCTTCCTATCTGCTTCTAGTTTATGGGTGAGCTCATTTCATTCATATTTATTGTTATGATTATTGTGTATTTCCCTTCATCCCACTTCATCTTCTCTCACTTTTTTTATCCTGTTCTTCCTCAAAAATCTATTTTGACTCAAAATATTGCCTCTCTTAATCAATCCTTTCTTTTATTATTCTTCACCCCCATTCTCCTATCCTTTCCTTATCCTGGTTCTCTATTAGATAAGTTATAGTTCTATACACAACTGAGTTCTTAGGTAATTTTTTTCCTTTTTGAACCAATACTGATAAGAGGGAGGTTCAAGTATTACCATTCTCCACTACAAATTTTCCTCTCCACTGTAAAAATTTTTCCTTGGACACCACCTTTCTGTGAGAAAATTTGTTCCATTTTGTCTCTCCCTTTCTCCCGCTCCCAGTGCATCCCTCTTTCTCATGCTCCCAGTGCATCCCTCTTTCTCACTCTTTTATTTATTTATTTTGGAAGTCAGCACAATTTAATCAATTCAACATCCATGTTCTCTGTCTATGTAAACTCCCATTAACTGCCTTAATACTTCTTAGGAGTTACAGCATCATCTTCACTTACAGAGATGTAGATCATTTAACTTTATTGAGACCTTTATAATTATTCTTTCATGTTTAGCTGTTTATGCTTTTCTGGTGTCTTATCTTTGAGTGTCAAATTTTCCATTTACCTCTTCCTTATTCATCAAGAATGCTTGAAAATCCTCTTTTTCATTAAATATCCACTTTCCCCTGAAGTATTATAATCAGTTTTGCTGAGTAGATTATTCTTGGTTGTAATTGTAACTTCTTTGCTTTTTATGATCATGGTATATTTTTTATGATCAAGTTTGTTGTTGTTGCTGTTTGATCACTTTTACCAGTCTCTGGAAGGGTCCCCATTAATCTCTCTCTGACCAGTTTTTTACTCCTTTACTATCTCTGGGCTTAGAGCTCCTGAAGATGCTACAGCCTCCTTTGCAGCCATCTCCAAGGCCTGCTGCTGGTGCTGTCACATAGCTCCTATCTCAGGGTCTTCTGAAGATCTCCTGACTTGTCTTAGGCCGGGGAAAAATGGCTCACTCCAACCTTTTGTTAACTTTACCACTCCAAAATTTGACTTGTGGAGTATTTAAAAGTATTTTGGAGGGTAATGTTGGGAGAGTTTAGGTGATTTCTTCTAATCCACAATCTTGACTGCTCTTCTAAGAAAAGCTTTTATTTAGTCTAGAAAAAAAGTCTTGGTTCTCTCTCTTTCCTTATCAAGGTCTAGGCAACACTTCTTTAAAAGTTTAGTCACATCTGCATGAAGAAAATGCCCTGAAATTGGACTTTGTTGCATCAATCAGCCAATTGATTGAAAAGCATTGACAGGGTCCCTGCCACGTATTAGTCATTGTACTAGACTTGGGGATACAAATTCAAAGAACAAAATCATCCCCACTTGTAAATAGCTTATATTCTTTTTAAATTGAATTTTATTTTATTTTTAGGACCTAAATCTCTCTGTGTGTCTCTGCAAATCTCTTAATTTCTTTTTCCCTTTTCTTCTCCTCCCTCTCCCTCTCCCTTCACTTTTTTCCTATCACCCCATCCACTGAGAAGATTAAAATAATACAAAACCATAACAAACATGTGTAGTCATGTAAAACAAACTCTTACATTAATCAGGACCAAAAAAAAAGAAAGAAAAAAAGCTGCTCCAATCTGCACTCTGAATTTTATCAACTCTCTATCTGAAAGTGGGTAACATGTTTCATCTTGAGCCCTGTGTAATTAATTCATTACTGTGTCAAATCAGTCTCAAGGCTGGATATCTTTACAATACTGTTGCGATTCTTTACATTATTCTTCTGGTTCTGCTCACTTCACTTTGCATCACTTCCTGCAAGTTTTTCTAGGTTTCTCTGAAAGCAGTCCCTTCTTCATTTCTTATAGCCCAGTAGTATTCCATCACTATCACACTACAACTTGTTCAGCCAGTCTCCAATTGATGGGAATTCTCTGTTTCTAATTCTTTGCTCTCACCAAAAGAATGAATATATATATATATGTATGTATAGGTATATATATGTATGTATGTATATATAGACATACATATATGTGTGTGTGTGTGTGTGTGTGTATGAGTCCTTTTCTTCTTTTGCTCTTTTTGGGGTATAGATCTGGGAACAGTATCATTGGGTCAAAAGTTATGCTCAGTTAATTAGTTTTTTGGTCATAGTCCCCAATTGCTTTCCAGAATGGCTGGAACAAAGATGTTTACATTCTAATGGGAGGGACAAAACATTTTGAAAAGCACCACTTAATATATCCACATAGCTTGTTATGTTTTGGAGGTGGGCTGGTCATGTTGGAGAGGAGCAATAATAGATAGGGCACCATGTAAAACATGGATATCTATGTAATACAGGAGAGAGAACCAAGAAAAATGCCCGTGGGAGCCATGGATGGGCATTGCCTTGTGTGGGAAGTCATAAATGGCTTGTACCATTGTGCTGGGCAAGCACCCATCGTGATGAGATCATATTATCTAATTATTTTACTGGAAGACCAAACATAAGGATTTTCTTGATGAAATTCATTCATATGTGTTACTTCTAGCTCTTGGCTCCCAAATGTAATGATTCGTCTGTGAATAGAAATTTATTTCAGGTTTTGGCGTCACTCAGAAAAGGCAATGATTTATCAGTCTGTCTTATCTCCATAAACAAGCAAATGAATTAGTTCACCCTCAAGGAGTGGGAAGTTTAAATGTCAGTGGGACTGAATGAATGGAACTGAATTTCCAAGTCACCATCTACTAAGGAACATTTCCAGGTTTTGCACATCCCAAACACATTCATCCATCTCACACACAATTGGGTGTCAAGCCCTAGCCAGAGAGAGTCACATGGTCCTGTCCTGAGTGTACTTTAATATTAATAAGGTATTAAAAATGTTATCATTATGGTGTGGCTCTTAACCTAGGTGGACTCTCTAATGCTATATGGTTCTTGTCCACATTCATCCAAAGATCCTCTGGAGAACATCCACCCAACATATTGACTTTCCTCTAGATTTTGTTGATATTCACAAAGCACTCTGTCTTTCCATCTGTCATTTCTCACTCAACATATGACATGTCTACTTCATTTTCTGATCATCCATTTTCTTGGCAATATTCCTTATTCCAACTTTGCTCCTATGTCAGCAAAGGCATAGGGGTAGGAAATGAAATATGTGTGGAGAACAATAAGCAAGTCAATTTGGGTGAATGTAGGATTTGTGGGAAGATAACTGGAGCCAGAATGAGAAAGGGGTTAAAAGCAGAGGAATTTTTAATTTAATTTTTGAGACAGGATGGGGGTTACTAAAGCTTCTTGAATTGGGGAATAACATAGTCAGATCTGCTCTTTAGAAATATCAAGATAGAAGCTGTAAGACAGATGGATTGGAGTGAGGAAACCAATTAGCAGGCTATTGAGATAGCCTAGACTAGAGATAATTAAGGTCTGAACTCAGCTTGCTGTGGAGTGACTGAAATCAAGGGGATGGTTACAAGATTTATAGTGGAGGAGGAATTGTCAAGTTTGCCAACTGAATAGATGTTGGAGTGGAAAGAGTCAAGAATTGTTCTGAGCTTATGAGCATAAGTGACTGAAAAATTGGTGGCACTCTCAACAGAAATAGAGAAGTTAGGAGGAGGGTAGAGAGTTTTGGGGAAAATATATTAAATTATTTTTCTAGATATGTCAAGTATGAAACGCCTACAAAACATTCAGTTGGACGTATTCAAAAAGAATAGATATTATGGGAGAAAGATTGTGTCTGGGTATAAATGTCTAGGAGTCTTCTGAACAGAAGTGATGAAATCATTGAGAAAAGTGTGTGGATGAACACCCAGGACAGGACCCTGAGGTCCACCTACAATTAGGGGATCAGAAATGGTGTTCCAATAGAAATCATTCCAAAGGTGTGGCCAGATTGGGTAGGAAAAAAACCAGGAGAAAGGGTCAAGCAAACCCAAGAAAGAGAGGGAGGAGGGGGTCTTTGAGGAGGGAATGGTCAATAGTGCTGGATATTTCAGTGATCAAGAAGGAAAAGGTTGAAGGAAAAGCCATGAGGTATGACAGTGAATAGATCATTGATAACCTTCCCTCCTCCTCCTTTTAAAAATATTCTGGATGTGTAGGTAGCTTGCCTTGACCCAAAGTAGGATTAAAAATTATATCAGGCTATAGATGGAATGACATAATTTCCCAGAAGAAAGAGAAAGCTATAAAAAAGTATTGCTCAAAGTGATTAGGGCAGAACGCCGAGACCTGGTCCCAAATCCAAGGTGTCTACAATTTGAAGTGCAGTTCCTTTCCAGTTCTATGGCTCTTCAATTCATCTTCCTGGGTAAAGCTGGCCTGTGGGGACCTCCACCTGGGCTTCCTCAGTCTTGCCAAGTTAAGGGAGTCTGGAATATGGGGGCAGCGTGGCTCTCTAGCTACTTCCAAGGGGCTTGGGGAGGTGTTAGGTAGTGGGCAATGGGATTCATTTTGAAGTTCATTGGGGCATCTGGAATGTCCTGGGGATTGGATGCAGGAGAAGATGACTTTCTGGTGTCTGGGTGTGGTACTCTCCACAGGGGCAAAGTGGGGCAGCATCTGAAAGAGAAAAGCAGAAGGTAATTCTCTGGGTGGCTCTGGGCTTGGAGCTCAAGATGAAGACTGTGGGGGCTAGGCTGGAAAGAATATTAGGTTGAGAGCCAAAGGCTGTCCTTGAGCTGGGACACATCCCATCAGCTTCCACTTTGGTAAAGTGAGAAGTTGCTGAGCTGACCTCTGAGTTCTCTTCTGGCTTGACGGCTGTGATTCTATGAACTTATGGATCCTAGATCTGCTGCCCACAACCAATATGGCCTTGGACAAGCCCTCTTTGGATTTTGGCCTCCTTATCTGTAAAAGCTTTCTGAGATCCTTTATGATCCTTGGAGAAGCTGAGCCATGTATTACTGATACACACCACAATACAGTGAAGAAAGTTATTGGGAAAGGCTGGGGGCAGGAGGAAGAGGAGGAGGAGGAGGAGGAGGAGGAGGAGGAGGAGGAGGAGGAGGAAGGACTTTATTCTAATCAGAGATCTCTACACCTCTGAACTTCCTGTGTTCACTGTTTCTGGCAGCAACCTCCCCTGAGAGCATCCTTCTCCTTATTTCTTGTAGAAAAGAAGAAGGTGTATGACACCACACCTAAAAGGCATTCTCTCACTCTCTTTCTCTCTGTGCATCTCTGTCTGTCTGTCTCTCTCTCTTTCTGCCTGTCTGCCTATTTTTCTGTATATCTCTGTGTATGTGTCTCTCTGTCTGTCTCTATCTCTATTTGTCTGTCTCTCCCTCTCTCTCTCCCCATCTTCCTTCTCTCCTTCTTCTTCGTCTCTCCCTGTCCCATCTCCATTCTGACATTTAGAAAGATCAAGAATTAATAGTTCCAAGAAGGGTACTTTATAATCAAGTTAATAAGAAATTGATCCCAAATATCATGGGCAGAAGTAACGCCACCTAAGAGAGAACAGAAAGAGAAGGAGGCAAGACTCTTAGTTATATATCAGCAAAGCTGCTAGAGCCACATTATCTCAGTGGCTGGTCTTATTACCCCATTTTACAGATAAGGAAACAACCTGAGAAAGGTGAAGTGTTTTAGTTAAAATTTCACAAGTCGAGTCAGAAGGGGAATCTGCTTCTAGGTCTCTATTCCTCTATCTATAACAATTCTGTCTTTCTATATGACTTCTGACTTAGCTATTGAAAAAAGATATTGACTTAGACCTAGAGAATTTTTCCTTCCCTCTTTGCTCCCTTCCTCCCTCTTTTCCTTCTCTTTCCTTTTCTCCCTCCCTTCCTCTCTTCCTCCCTTCCTTCCTTCCTTCCTTCCTTCCTTCCTTCCTTCCTTCCTTCCTTCCTTCCTTCCTTTCTTCTTTCCTTTCTTCCTTCTCTTTCCCTCCCTCTCTCCCTCCTTCCCTTCCTTTTCTTCTTCCTTCCTCCCTTCCTTCCTTCCTCCCTTCCTTCCTTCCTTCCTCCCTTCCTCCCTTCCTTCCATCCATCTCTCTGTATTATCTAGCTTCTTTTCCTTCTCCTATACATATTATTAGAGAGACAAAGGAGTTCCCCAGCAGCCAATAACAGGAGAATTATTATTAACCCCAATTTGTCTGAAATCTAGGGCTTGTTCCTTATGAAGCCTCTGTGGAGTACTCCCCACCCCCCAAGCCCAGTCCATTTTCCTCAGTCCGATTGTTTCTTTACTTATTAGGAGCTCCTTCCAACAACCGGAGACACAACCAACCCTGACATCTCTCCTTCCTTGGCACTTACGCCTTTCTCTTTCCCTTCTAGCTGGATGCGTCTTGTTCTCATCTTTCTTAGAGGGGCAGCCCACTGATACTCAGAATGAGACTCTTATGGGAAGTTCCGAGGACAAAGGTCAGTGGTATGAGTGGTAAGGAGTTTGGGAGAGGGTCAAGAGGTATTGTCCGGGGACCTGGATCAATAGTGACTTTGTGCCTCAGTTTCTCCATTTGTGTAATGACTAGACTATACTAGATGGTTTTTAAGGACCCTCTCAGTTCTGACATTCTGTATCCCATGGTGGTCTAAGGGGAAGAAGAATTAGAAAATCCAAAGGGGAAGGAGGACACCAGAAGTTCTGGGTCCAGCTGAGAGATGACAAGATTCCCCTTTGTCTCTCACAGACTTTGAGTTTATGTGGGTCATCCAAAAATGGAGAGTTTGTGGAAGTGTGACTTACAACCCCCAAACCCATCAGTGCTGTGGCTGGGACCCCAGTCCTGAGAGGTCCGGGAGCGGCTACTTCATCTTCAACAGAGACACTCAGCGATGCTGCTTTGTTCTTTGTCATCCTGAAGAATAAGAAGGAGACAGAGATAGAGGACTGCAACATAAGAAAGTAAAGGCTCTGGTGGATTATAGCCATCCCTTGGGTGGGGTATTCCTTTTAGAGTTCCTTATTGATGGGGCCCTGAAGCCCCCTCCCCCAACAGCATGGAAGTCAGGCAGGTGCAGTGGAGTCAATACTGGATTTGGTTTTAGGCTAAAAACTTGGCTCTGCCATTCTTAAATGTATGACATTGGGCAAGACCCTTCTCGGAGCCTGGTTTCCTCCCCTGTGAAATGAAATATCTAGGCTGAGTGGCCCCTGAGGACCCTTCCAGCTGTAGATCTGTGATCCTGTGACCCTCTCTAGATAGCTGAGGAAATCAGGATGGGGGAGGTCTGGCTGCTGTTCCATATCCCTCTTAAGAGATATGGACCTTGGAGGGACATGGACTGGGAGCTAAGACTTTGAGCAAGTGTCTTCCCCACCTTGGGCATCAATATCCATGAATCTAGAAGATGCCCTCCCACTTTGGATATCTTCTGTTCTAAGGCTTCTCCCAGTTCTGCCACTGCTTGTTTTAAGGTCCCTCCCAGCCCTGATTTAAGATTTCCTTCAAGTAATGATGATTTTGAACTTCTCTGGCTTTCTACTCCCTTCCCCAGGGTGATGTAGTGGTGGTAGTCAGGACAGCTGGTGCAGGAGGAAGTCTTATTCCCAGAACCCTTTCAAATGAGAGTAACCTTGAGGGTTTTTCTTTCTCCAGGTGAATAAGACAAGCTGATAGACTTTGGGCATAAAGGGAAAGTTCCCTCAGGCATCTTTAGCTTTCAGATGGTGTTAAGAAGTCTCCTTGCCTTTCCTTTGGACAGAGGGTTTACCCAACTTATAACTCCCTTTGCACAATACCACACTTATCCCAAGATACCTTCTTCCCTTCCTATCTTTTGGATACCCGAGTTGGGTCCCTACCCCTTCTGGGAAACTCCTCCATGACCAGGTTCATTTACCTTCTCAGAAGTGATGCTATCCTTGCCTACCTGGGCCCTTCCCCCCAGGATCTGGAGCTATCCCTGCCCAGAAATATTATCTTCTTCCTCTGAAGTAATTGTGGGATATCCTGGAGATTGTTCCAGTACTCTGTGACTGAGACATTTAGAAGGATCTCTTTGGTGATTGGTTTCTCTACTTTGGCTTGGATATTAATAAAGCTTTTAGATACCTAACTACTGTCTCCTGTGTCTTGAGAAAGAGGAAGGGGAAATGGAGAGAAGGCAAACTCTAGATGGACATAGAAATCAACCCGTTTCCAGTAATGAAAATATTGGGAGGTGGGAGATAGAGTGCCTTGTGTGATAAACAGCAAGAAACCAGTGTCACCTGAACTGGAGACTACATGGTGCTGGTGATAGTGGGATGTGTATGGGGGTACAAGGTGGGAGAAAACTGGAGCTTTCCATTGAAAAATTACTTTTTGGATTTACTGCCATCTAGGGGAGGGGTGGGGATTAGGGGGGAAAAATTTGTAACAGAAAGCTTTGTAAGGGTTAATGTTGAAGAATTATCCATACATATGTTTTGCAAATAAAAAGCTTTAATAAAGAAAAAAAAGATTTACAAAGCAAAAAAGAAAAGAAAAGAAAAATTACACTTTTGTGTCTTTGATTTTGCTCCCATACAATCAATAATGAATCAATAAACATTAATTAATTGCCTACTATGTGCCAGGTACTAAGGCTCAAGGATACAAAAAAAAGGGAAAAGGCAATTCCTGCCCTCAAGGAGTTTACAATCCATTGGGGGATACAACATGCAAATAAATACAAAACAAGCTAAATATAGGATGGTATGGTGATGGTTCTTTTTTTTTTTTGCTGAGGCAATTGGGGTTAAGTGACTTGCCTAGAGTCACACAGCTGGGAAGTGGTAAATATCTGAGGCTGGATTTGAACTCCAGTCCTCCTAACTTCAGGGCTGGTGCTCTATCCCCTGCACCATCTAACTGCCCCTTGTCCTTCATTTTTGAAGAGGAACAGTGACATCATAGGTGATGTCTTAACCTGTGTATGAATAGAATTTAAAGGAGGCACAGCTGCACAAAGTCATCAGCCTTACTCTCTTCCATCAAAGTCCAGTGGCAGGACAAACGTTAGAATGGCTGGTGATGACCTGGGATGCAATGGATGACCTTGGTATCATCAGTGACCCGGCTCTAAGCACTTCACAGCACAGGTTTCAGCCACCTTCAGATTGTTCTCATCCATCCATTCCACCAGAGGGCATCCTCACATACTTGGGGCAGACATCTCCCTAAACTGGTGGTTACCCTCAACCTAGTTTAGCCCATTGCCCAGGCAGTTTACTGGGATGTGGTTTGCTGTATATTTACAAGCTACAACTTCTTGGAGCCATAGCTGAGAGTTGAGGGCCAGGTGGACACCAAAGGTAGATGAGCAGTCCTGAAAAAGGCTTGGCAAGCGCTCGTGCTGTCTGAATACCCACAATATGCCCTGAAATTCAGAATAAATAAGAGATAAAAGAGGGAAAGGCACTGGAATTAAGAGGGGTTGGGGAAAGCTTCCTGTAGAAGGTGGGATTATACTTGGATGCCAAGGAGGTCCATAGTCAAAGGAGAGGAGGGAGATCACTCCAGGCATGAAGGACAGAAAAAGGAAATGTCTGGAACTGAAAGATGTTCTGAGAGGACCAGAGGAAAAAGCAAAGGAAGTTTATCCTGGAGAAGGGAAGACTCTGGGAGCACGATAGCTGCTGACAAGTATTTGAAGATCTGTCCCACGGAGGACTAATTAAACTTGTTTAAGTATTAGCAAAGTTGGGGGGCTTGGGGAGGGAAAGATAGAAAGAAGCATTTAACAAGGAAAATTATCCAAAAGTAAAATGGTCCACCTCTGTACGTAGTGAGACTTCACCAAAAGACTTCACTCATAGTCTGGATAACTGCTTAATATTAGTGTCTAGTATTCATAAAGCACTTTAAAATTTGTGAAGCTTTTTACAAATATTACCTCATTTGATCCTCACAACAACTCTGGGAAATAGATACTAATATTATTCATATTTTTCAGATGAAGAAACTGAGATATAAGAGAGATTTAGATTTAGCTAGTAAGTAAATTTGAGAATTTGAACTCATATTCCAAGTTCTATGCTCTATATGCCACATATTGCCTTCATTTTAAGAAATTTAAGAAATTTTAAAGGGGGCAGCCAGCCCTAAAGTCAGGAGGACCTGAGTTCAAATCTGGTCTCAGACACCTAACATTTCCTAGCTGTGTCACCCTGGGCAAGTCACTTAACCCCAATTGCCTCAGCAAAAGAAAGAAAGAAATTTTAGGGACAGTTATATAATATAATAGAGCACCGGCCCTGCAGTCAGGAGGACCTGAGTTCAAATCTGGCCTCAGACATTCAACTAGCTGTGGTACCACGGGCAAGGCAAGTCACTTAACCCCAGTTGCTTCCAAAAAAAAAAAAAAGAAAGAAAGAAAGAAATTTTAAGAATGCAAACAGATAATTAAAAGCAACCAACCAGATTTTGTGATTTTTGAATGGAGATCTTAAGGAATATACCTATTTTTCAGTATCGTATAGTATTTTCACAAAAATTGATTGTATGATGGACATTAACAGCTAAAGAATAAATGTAGGAACAGAACAGAAATGTTACATGCCTTCTTCGTTAACTATAGTGAAACAAAACTTATTAATAAGGGAACTATGAACAAAAGACACATACTTAAAGATAGATTGATAATATCCAAAAGAGTAAATGATTTCACTCTTTCTGCTGTTCTCTTTTTGGCAATTCTTCTACACTTTTCCAGAGGTTGAAGATCCCATTCACTTGTAGTGAGGACACCACGAACTGAATCAATAAGAGGGAAGGGCCTCTTTCCCCTGGACCTTCTGGTTTTATCCCTGGTTCTGAAAAATGGGCTTGGAGAAGTTTGTCCTTCTCAGTTTCAGGTGCCAGAGGTAATTCCCTGGGACCCAGGAGTTCTATCTATGAAAATCTTGGACCCAGAATTGCAGATTGTATGTCCCTGAGAAGTCAGGATTGCACTTGCAGCTGCAATTGTGCTTTATGGGAAATGAGCTAAATTACAAATTGAATCCCCTTCCATTTCCCAGAGACTGAAGTGGTGCAGGGAAAGATAGAACTATATCTCCCACATGTTGGTGGATTAAATTTGTATATTTGTAATTGTCCCTTTTAAAATAAATATTTCTATGTAAAAGCTCAAAAAGAGAATGAATGATTCAAACAATGTCATGGAAACAACAAATAACTATATTAAAGAAAACTGTAATGATGAAGTAGTATACAAAAAGATGTAAATGAAGTTAAAGCAATATACTAGGGGGAAATATCTCTGAACAAAAGAAAAAAAATGTTAATTAATGAAGCAACTAAACCATATGCAATTAAATCAGCTAATAATTCTCAAACAAGCACAAAAGTAGAAATTTTGAAAATAAAGAATAAAATAAAGCTGAAAATAGATTGATTTGATAAATAAAACCTTTATTTTTTTGTTTTGCTTTTGCTTTTGCTTTTTTTTATTAAAGCTTTTTATTTACAGAACATGAGTGATTTTTCTACATTGATCTCTGCAAGATTTTTTTGTTCCAAATTTTTCCCTTCCTTCTCCCC
>JAJPUD010021937.1:0-22268 GCA_023553655.1 Myrmecobius fasciatus | reverse complement strand
AAAGAGAGTAGTGGGAGAGGAAGGAAGGAAGGAGAGAGAGGAGAGAGGAAGGGAAGGAAGGAGGGAGGGAGGGAGGGAGGAATGGAAGGAAGGAAGGAGGGGAAAGGGAGGGAAAGAAGGAAGAAAAGAAGGAAGGAGGGGGGAGGGAGAAAGAAAAAACAATGAAGAAAGCAAAGAGAAAAGACTAAGAAAGAACAAAGTAATTTAAAGTGAGTGATATTTTTTTAACATTGGGATATATTTTAACATGTCCATAAGAATAATTGGAATTGCCAGAATAGTTTGTTTTAGTTGCCAAGTTTTGAACCATATTACTTCTGCCAGGATCTCCTGTTTGAGGCTATTCCATGTCCTTCACTTCTCAGTGGTCTCTCTAAGGCAATTGTTCTCTGACTTTTGGCCTCAAGATCCCTTTACACCCCAAAGAAATTTTGTTTATGTGGGGTTATATCTATAAATATTTACTATATCAGAAATTAAACCTGATACACATATTTGATTTGTCAAGTATTTTAAAATAATTAACATGTATTAGACTTCCTGACATCTAGGGGAGGGGGTGAGGGGAAGGAGGAAAAAATTTGTAACAAAAAACTTTGCAAGAGTCATTGTTGAAAAATTACCCATGCATATGTTTTGCAAATAAAAAGCTTTAATAAAAATTAAAAAAAGAAATTAAACCTAATGCATTTAAAATATTTATTAATTTGTTTTTAAAAATAGTATCTATAGGGATAGCTAGGTGGCGCAGTGGATAGAGCACCAGCCCTGAAGTCAGGAGGACCTGAGTTCAAATTTGAACTCAGACACTTAACATTCCCTAGCTGTGTGACCCTGGGCAAGTCACTTAATCCCAATTGCTTCAGCCAAAAAAAAAAAAAAAAATAGTATGTATTACTACTTTAAGTATTTATATACCATTTAAAAAAACTTTATGAGAATAGTGGTATTAACTTAGATATTTTTGCAAATCTGTTTAAAGTCTGGCTTAATAGAGGAAAGCTGTATTCTTATCTCTATTTCTTCCATAAATGTTATTTGGTTGAAGTATATGAACAAAATCAAGCCTTACATAAATGTAAGTTGGAAAGGAGAGAAATATTTTAGTAGGCAGGTAACATCTTAATAATATTATGAAAAGTTTTGACTTCATGGATATCCTGAAAGGGTCTTGGGGACCTCTAGGATCCACAGGCCACAGACATTATTCTAACTGCATCTGGACAAACAGCAGTTGCTCTGTAGCCTTTGTTCCACTTCAGTGGATTTGGGTGTCCCACTTTTTAGGGTCTTTTTTGTTATTATTTTTATTTATTGCAAATGTATTATAATAAAATATAAGCAAAAAAGATCAGATAGAACAAAAATAAAATTCTATGTAAAATCATAAATGCCAAGTTACTTAGTTTGTCATAAGAAAAAATAAATATATATTTAAACTTTAACATAGAGGTCCCTTACCCAGAGTTATATTTTGATAATTGTATCATAATATAATTAGTTCCTTTAAAAATGCTGTGTATTTTATTTTGTTCATTTTAAAAACATTATTCTGAAAATGAATCCATAGGAGTCATTAGATACTACCTTAAGGCTCCATTTCTCTCTCGAGCCCTCCCTTCCTCTCCTCTCCTCTTTCCTTTTCTACTCCTTCCACCCTCCTCTGGTTAAAATCTTCTTACTTTTCTTATTTGTATCTATATTCACTTCCATTTTCTCCATGACTCATTAAGATCTTTATAAAAATGTTATGAATTTTATTTCCCAAGTTTCTCATGTTCAGCTTGCTTCATTTATCTTTGGTTTGCCCATTTAATAAGAAGTACCTAGGAAGACTAAAATTAAACTAAATTAATACTATAATTATGTAATATTTTCATTTCATAATTGAGAGAATGAAGCTGTATCACCATCACCACCACCACCACCACCACCACCAAAACCCAAAATAAACAAACCAAAAAGTCCCCCTTTCTTGGATTTTATTTGGCTCTTGGTTTTTTTTTTTTTTTTTAGAGAATGAGTACATAGAAACACATACACACACATATATATATTTATATGAGATTGGGAGATATATATATATGTACATATATTTGTGCCAATGGCTCTTTTCATTTAAAAAAAGTTTTCATCTGTTTAATAATACAATACCTTTGTACATGAAGTTGGCCTTTCTGATGCTTCATAAAAGTAACCATTTTAGACCTCAAAGAGACCTGGAAAGTGTCTATAGTTTAATTCCCCTTTTTATTTGATGAAAACAGAAAGGTTAATTAAATTGAACAAATATAAAGAAGCTAGACCAAGGACCCAGCTTTCTGGCTTGCAGCCTAACCCCTCATAAGCTTTTGGAGACTTTGGTCTTTGTATCTCTTGCATAGCATAGCTCTCTTTGATCAGTAGCATTTACTTAAATGTCTGTTGACTGGTCTGCCAGCAGTGGTGAAGAGTTGATGCTGATCTATATTGATACTTTCCATCAGGAAATAGAGTGGGCTGCCATAATATATCAAATTTTAGGACAGATATCATGTATTCCTGCATAAAAGAAGCTTTATTATTATTGACAAACGTTTATTTAGTGTTTACTATGCAGAGGGTGCTGTCCTAGGTGCTAAGAATGCAAAGGTGTATTTAAGACACAATCTTTACCCTGTAAGGAATATAAGGATAGCTTTAAGATAAGACATATAACAATAACAACAACTGATATTTATATAATACTGTGCTAAGCACTTTTTATAAATATGATCTTATTTGATCCTCTCGACAACCCTAGGAAGTAGTTTAGTGGTATTATCCCCATTTTACAGATGAGGAGAATGAGGCAAGCAGAACTTAATTAACTCCTCTAGGGTTGTATAGCTAGTAAATGTAAGATCATTTTTGAGCTCCTGTCTGGAAGAGCTCCAGTGCTCTATCCATTGGACTATCTCACTTCCTTATTTAAAACCTAACAAACAAAACCTAAAAAGACAATGTAGGGTGAGAAATGAAGATTTTAAGTGCTCCAAGACTAGATGACTTTTCAGGTCCCTTTCAGTTTTGAGATTCTGAGATTCTGTGAGAAGGCTGGGGTCAAAGAAAGTTCCCCCTGAAAGAAGGAAGGGCAGGAAATGAGATTTTCCCAGGAGTTGGTTGAGTAATTTCATTCTCAGAATGATAAGATTTTAGAGTTTAAAAGGTCTCTCAAACATAATTCAAGTATGTTCAGGAGTGTGTGTATGTGTATGTGTGTGTATATAGGAATATGTGTGTGTGTGAGTGTGTACAGGAGTGTGTGTGTGTATGTGTATGTTCATGTGTGTGTTTGCACATACATAGACATGTATTTAGGACTTGAAGCTGACTCCATCTGGATTTCTTTTCTGCAAGGTCTGAAAGTCCCATTCCTTTTCACATCTATGTTGTGAGTAAATTTCCACATCCTTTTACTCTTATGTCAAGTCCTGTCAATGCCTTGTACCTTTCTTTAATCCCTAAAAGGACCTCACTAGCAAGCAGTGCTAGTCCATGGACTTATATGCAGTGTGCCTGAAAGGATTAATATGACCCACACTTCTTTCCACCCCTGTCCAAGGACAAACTGTCCTTGTGACTGAGGCTGCCCAGAAGCATCTGTGAGCCTACCTAGGGCTGTCTGTGACTCTGCTCCAGGATTTCTGTAACTCTTCAGCCTATTGCCTTGTGTCAGCCTTACTTAAAGGAAGCTCCTTTCTTCCCTCCCTTCTATCTTTCTGATTGCTTCAAGTGCAGTCAGCTGTATGATCCTATTGCTTTCCAAATGCTCATAGCCCTGCAGAAGGAAGTAAGACCTTAGTGAGTATTTCTTCTGTCCACCCTGGCTGAGGTCATCTCTTCCTTTATATATCCATTCTCTACCAGCACCATTTATCCACAGAACCCCAATGATCAGCAATTACTTTACAGATCCTGTGCTTGGGAGTTCTTTGCTAAAAGCACTACCTCCCAATCAGTAGGACCCATTAGTGACTGCTAATACCCTGATGGCACAGGAAAAGCATAGAATGAGTCAGAAGACCTGGTGTCCAATCCCCATTTAGTCACTACTGAGTCCAATGGGACTAGCTATTAGTAACAGTTAACTTTTGTATAGATCTTTAATGCTTGCACTTGTTCAATCATGTGACCCCATTTGTGCTTTTCTTGGCAAAATACTGGAGTGCTTTGCCATTTCCTTCTCCAGCCCATTTTAGAGATGAGGAAACTGAGGCAAATGGGATTAAATGATTTGCCCAGTGTTACACAGCTGGTAAGTGTATGAGGTAAGATTTGAACTCGGGAAAAAGAATCTTCCTAACTCTAGAGCAAGCTCTCTATCAACCATACCACCTAGTTGCCCCAAGATTTGGAAAGCACTTTAGAAGTATATATTATCACATTTCATTTTTACAACAACACTCATTATTATTAACTAATAGCTCCATTTTATATATAATAAAGTATACATTAATTTATGCAATCTATTGCACATTATTATTGGAAAAAGCAGCTCTAAATCTGTGCCCTTTGTGCTACTGATGAGCCAGCCCATTCCTATGCACCAAGAACTGCACATCAAATACAAGAATCCAGCAAGGTCCTCAACTTCTTAGCTGAGACATAGATTTATGAGAATGGATACAATCATTTTCACCAGTCCCAGTCAGCCAGCTCCAAGACCATCTTTGCTTTGTTTCCACACCCTCCTTTCTTCTGTAAAGCCAGGATGAAGAAGATGGTGAGCAGACCAAGAGCCAGATTGAGGCTCTTTTGCCACCCCCATCTGAAAAACAACAGCCACCCACTGTACCCAATTACTGTGGAAGTGCCTGATGGTGAAACAGGCAACACACGACTCATTGGGTCTCACATGGCCCCCCTGGTTGGGGGTTGGGAGGTATCTCAGCTAGGGTTTAGCAGGAAGAGCTTGAAGACCAGGAAGAACTCAGTATCTGCATATATTGTAGCTATTTTGGAAGTTAGGTAAGGGATTCAATTCCCAGGTAACTCATTCTATCCCAGAATACCACTGGATACCTGGACCACAAGCTCAGGGAAGTTACAGCCAGCTTTTAGGAAGAAATGGAAGCTCTGTTTTAGGCACCATGAGGGGAGATTTAAAAAAATAATAATAATCCTTGGGGAACTCACAGTCAAAAATTTAATATGGTGGTTAGGTTGCCTTAATAGAAGTAGAGTGAATGTCTAGACCAAAAGAGGTTGGAATCTTGCTGTAATCCTGTTATGGCCAGACCATCTATACTACTTTTTCCAGTTATGGGTATCACATTTTAGAAAGGATACTGACAAATGGAAGTATATCCAGAAAAGAACAATGAGCATAAGTGAAGGGATTTGAAAACCGTTAAACCTGGGGAACCACCGAAAGAATGGGGGCTGTTTAGCCTGAAAAGGAAAAGACTTAAGGCTCATAACTGCCTTCAAATATTTAAAGACTGTTCCAGGGTGGGGAAGTTAGAGTGGGCAGAGAAGGATTTTTCTGGGGGTATCCTAAAAATATTAGTGCAATCTTAAGCTTATTAAGCTCAGGCAGCTGAGTGGCTCAGTGGATAGAGCACTGGACTTGGTGTTAATTGAAATCCAGTTGTATGACCTTGAAAAAAGTCATTTAGCCTCTGCCTGTTCCTCAACTGTAAAATGGAAATAATAACAATGCTCACTTTTCAGATAACGAAGGGTGAAAGGATAAAATAAAATGTTTGTGAGCTTTATGAAATACTTGTTATTATTTTGCTTGACCCCAGAGTCAAGGACTAATGCTAACAATGTTGTAGATGGAAAAGCTAAGGAAGAAACATCAGAGAGAAATGCCATCTTGGAAGCAGGGAGGAAGAGAAGGGTAGTAGAGTTTATGATGATGGAGAAGAGATAAGGGTTTGGGAGGAGATGTGGTAAATTCAGTTTTCAATATGGCAGTTTTTATTCAAGTGAAGATCACTGGCAATGGGGACCAGAGAGGTCAAGGCTGGAGATTTTGGAGTCTTCTAATTGGAATCCTGGGTCAGAGACTATGGTTACCATCTGAGAAATTCATCACATTTTGGATTGAGGGCTTGCTCTGAAACTCAACAAGTTTGTCCCAAATAATGTTTCTCACCTGCTAATCCCTAATAATATTTTATTATCCAAATTTCTTACTTCTCAAAAACCTGTGAAACTTTATTAACTATGTGTGTATATATACATATATATGCACATAGACATATTTATATCTATGTCTATTTATATTCATATACATATTATTATTTTATATATAATTACATGATAAATTTAATTGACACTAGTTTGTTATTCATTTATTTATTATTTAATATCTTTTAATATATTATACATAAAATATTATATTATGTATTGTATATAATAAAATACCTTAAATTTAAAACAAAAAAGGTGACAACTCTTCCTCCCTGCATCTTTCTTTTCCCAGCCCCAGTCTTTTCTTCTTTTTGATTCCAGGTCCCTGAGCTAGCATTGGATAGCCTAGTATACCCTACTTGAAAATACTTAATAAGTCAAATCACCTGCGGTTTACAGTATTGTCCATAAGGCCACAAATAGTCCCATGCAGTGATAGGTGGAACAACAAGGTAACTTAGAGTCCAGGTCAGGAGAACATAGATTTAGAGCTGGAAGAGACTTTAGAGGTTATTTAGTCTAATCTCTGTATTTTACAGAAGAGGAAACTAAGGAAAATTAAGTGATTTGCCCAATGTCATCCAGGTAGAGAGAAAGGTAGGACTTGAACTCAATGCCAAAACTAGTGATCTTTCCATTGTATCTCATGTTCTTTCATTACTATTCATCTCATTGTCTCCCTTATTTTAAATTCTTTTGATGAAAGATGGAGGAATAAGAACCAGCATAAGAGTGAGAATTGTGTCCCATATTATACAAGAATAATTCATCTAGATCCTCTTCTCCATCCCCTCTTCCCCTGACTCCTTCTTCATTTTTATTCTTCTTCCTCATCCATCTTCCTGACCTTTCTAATATTCTTTACATCTCTACTACTCTGTCTTTTCCCCATGCTACTCAAAGCAGCCCTTTCTGAGCCCCAATAGCAGCATCTAAAGGGGGCATCTTTGTGAAGTGAACTGAAATTTGAATAGTTCAAAAGACCAGGAGAAAAATTAATTCATGGAAGAAGCAAGACAGGGAGAGAAGGTTCTTGGCTTTCCTCCTGCTCTCAAATCTCCCTGGCTCAGTTTCCTGCTTTTCTTGCTTTTCTCTGAATGAAAATATACAAAAACCATAATCTTTTCAATTCAACATTTTTCTTTTAAACCTGCAAAGTAATTTAGCTTTAAACAGAGTTTTTGTTTGAGGGATGAGGGGCTCCTGTTGTTAGCATCAGACTCTCTGAATACAAGACAGCCTTCTAGCTTGGAGAGAGCCTGATGCAGTCTGTTAATCCAAACCTCTCCACGATCTGGCTAA
The DNA here is from genome assembly GCA_023553655.1 of Myrmecobius fasciatus. NCBI lineage: Eukaryota > Metazoa > Chordata > Mammalia > Dasyuromorphia > Myrmecobiidae > Myrmecobius > Myrmecobius fasciatus. Next base: position 14,804 of record JAJPUD010021937.1, on the reverse strand, counting down.
ATTCTGTGTGATTGTAACAGGGAGCTTCCTGTCCCTTATTGCCACAACAGAATTCTGGGGAAAACCACAGGAAGTAGACCCTGCCTCTGCCTCCTCCTTATCAAATTAAGCTCTTACATCCTTCCCCCACCCCCAACTAACCTCCTCCTCCTCATTCTCCCCTCCCCCCATGATCCTAATTTAAAATCTGCTTTGCCAACAACCAGGGTATTTTGGGAAGCTGCTTCTCCCATCAGGGTTACAACAAGTCAATGAGTCATTCTGATTCTATACCTCATTAATCAACTGTGTAGGAGTGTGGCTTTCTCTTGAAGTCTATTGTGTCCCCCTGATCCCCACCATTTCTACATGGACTGAGTGGGTGATTTCTCTGGGCTTTAATTTTCCTCAACTAAGAAATGAAGGGATTGGATTAGGTGACCCCCAAGGGGACGTTCCTTCTTATTTTGAGCAATAATTCTATGACGCTTTGGTTTCTGGGATTTCTAAGCTGTCTCTCTGATTCTAGCTCTGCTGTTTATGAGAGTGGATGATGGACACAGAATTGGGGAGGTTGTCAAGCATGTCTCAGCCCTAAGGATAGGGGTATTTGGGGGTTCAAGGGATAGCACCGAAGCTGATTTCCAGACTACCTAGCAGGTACTTTATAATCTCTATCCTGAGAGGAACAGTAAGAAAAAAATAGGAAAAAGGAGTCCCTTTCTAAGAAGCTCTGAATGACTTTCTTTGCAAGGTGGCCAGAAAGAAATTGATCTGAGCTAAAGGAGGTTGGTCTCCAAGTGAAAGTCCCAGTAAGGTAGGAAATAGTCCAACAACAAGCATTTATTAATCTCTTACTTTGTGCTAGGCTTTACACTAAAATCTAGAGATACAAGGAAAGGCAAAAATACAGTTTCTGAATATTCTAATGGAGGAAACAATGCAAACAACTAGGTAAATATATACATATACATACACACACATTTATATATAAAAGACACCATATATGTGAGTATATATATGCATACATATATCTACACACGTCTTTATATATAAATATATTTAAGTAAATTATATATCATATTCACATGTAAAAGATGTATATATTATGTATATAATATATATTTGTCTTTTATATATAAATGTCTTTTATATATAAATGTATCATAATAAATTATAACAGCATATTTATACATAAAATATATTACATGTATATATACATGCATATGTCTTTTAATATGTATTATGCATAATATATAACAAAGTATTATATATAAATACATTGTATTTATCTACCATGTAAACATATACCCATGTATTTCTCTAATTTATATAAATAAATTATATATAAAGGTATATGTATATATTATATTTATCTAGCATTTATACATGTACAAATATGTCTTTTATCTATATATTCTTCATAATTTATAATATATACATTATATATTAATATATGTGTATAATACAAATATATATTATACTTATAGAGAGAGATATTCACATATACATGTACATGCATACACACACATACACAGTATAAATGGAAGGTAATTTCAGAGGGCATGAACTAAAATTGGGGGCATAGGGGACACTAGGAAAAGACATTAAATGAGGCCCCTTAACTCTTTCTTTAGGATACCAGTTTTCCAGTTGCCAGGATTGGAATAGAGATCACAGAGTAGAAAGTCACTGTGGGGAGATTAAAGGCTCTTTTCCACTGGGGAAACCTGGGGGGGGGCAGCAAGCTGGGGTGAGGAAGGTCCCCCTCTATTTGGCTGTGGAAGATGAATTAGCTTTTATAATGGTTCTGCTCTTACAGACCCCTTCATCCTCATTAGTCAATAGGGGAAAATTTTACTCTAATGGAGCTCCAGAAATAGCCATCAGGTGTATGGGCAGCAGAGTAGCGTGGTTTAGAGCATAGGACTGGGTTTGAAGTCTCAGAATCTCAGGGTTATTTAGTTTGCCCTTCCTCAAGTCAGAAAATTGGGACCTGAATCCAGACTCCTCCACTTACTAGCTACATAACACTGGGCAAGTGACTTAACCCTGGGCAAGTGATTTAACCCTGATGAACCTCAATTTCCTCACTTGTAAAATAAGGTTGATAATACTTGCTTATTTACTTCCACCAGTTAGATTGTTTTAGGACAGCACTTTAGAAGCCTTCAAATGCTGTAACAGGATGTCCCAAAAATCTTAGTACATACAATAGTTTAAAATTAATTTTTTGTTTTAAATAAATTTTTATTTCTGCCCTTTTTATATAAAGCCAAACATTTTTTGATTCACTTTGTCATTCTTTTACATTCCCTTCCCAGGGAGCCACCCATCTTAAAACTATTGAGGTTGAACAAGCTAGTTATATATTTAAATTATTTGCTTAAAACTGAACAATGGCTTTTGGGACACACTGTATAAATGTGCTATTGTTGCAAATGTAATTAATTTTGGGGATGAGGAGCAGGTGCTTCCGACTGAAGTGTGCAGTGCCCTCAAATACTCCCTAGGGGTTATATTCCTGATCCTGAATTCTCCTATAGGAAAAATGAACAGCTTTCCTCCATAGACACAGAATTCCAGGTAAACCCATACATAGGAAAGATGAGAGGCAAATGGTAGGGAGGGGGATAATGGGGAGGGGTCCATAGGTGTGGACCATGACATAAAGCATCAATTTTTTTTCAATGTCTTGATCAATTTTGTTGAATTTTTTCTTTTCTTGAAGAAATTTGTTATGAAGAATATCTCTGAGAAGGGAAGAGATAGAGGGGAAATCTAAGTAATAGAAAAATCAAAAGATTATGGGAGAAATCTCTTCTTTGAGTTCATGAGTAGGTTATTATGGCCAAAATAAATCTACCACATGTACCGAAATTATAGATTATCGTGTTAATACACCAGTTTAGGATTGAAAAAACAAAAGCAAAAACCCTGAATCAAGAGTAGGATTCTAGAGGCTTTTTATACATAAAATTATATCAGAGAGAGAAATCAATTCTTTTACATATTGCAATGTCATAATTCTCTTATGACCTAAATGTTGAGCAAAATTAAACAGAATCATAATCTCATACATCCCTAAGGAAACAAACCTATAGGTAAACTAGGTATACCTATATAGGTAAATATAAGTAAACAAATCTATAGGTAAACTAAGTTACAGATTAAACTGAATTTAGAGGGTTCACAATAGGCTGATTGAGAGAGGAGATTTACATGCCTACAAAGTATGAGTCAGTAGAATCCTTCTTCAAATAAGATAAGTCAAATTATGTTTGGAAACCTTGACTGCCTTTTTGACTTCTTATCTGAGGAATGTTTGAGGTTTTAAGTAAATTTTTCCCATCCCATCAAACAGGTTTCAGCCAATTTGAAAACCTTTTAACTAGGAGAAATAACCCTGATCTCCACTATAAAAATGATGCTTAATAAATGGAAATAAAAAATTCTTGCAATATCAATTTCTGAAGGGAATGAGAAGCAAAAGTATAATATTATTTTTAGGAATACACTATTTTCATTGAGATTCTAAGATTTTGCCATTGTCTTTAATATTCAAAGGCAGGTGGGGGTCTGCAGGAGGGTATGGGTGGAGGGAAGAGCCTGGTGGGTCATGGCCCACTAACTGTCTAAGGTACTTCTCCTTTGCTTTCCTCCAGCAACCCCACAACATACTGCAGAGGCGCCTCATGGAAACCAACCTCTCTAAGCTCCGAAACAGCCGGGTCCCTTGGGCTCCCAAGACCAACAGACTTAGTCAGACCAAATCTGAAGCACTGAAGAAGACTGAGGAAGCGGACATGATCCTGGTGTCCTGCCAGGTAACATGCTGCACAAAGGTTTTGTGGGGGTGGGGAAGGAGACTGCATTTCGGTCTGAAGAGGCTCTTCCTTAGCCCCATTCAGCAGTGTTGACAAAATTTTACTGTTTTGGTATATAAACTGTGAGTAGTTGGAGACATATAAAGCAGACCTAGAGATAGGTTTTAGAGCTCAAGTAGCAGTTTAATTAATCACTTTCAAAGTGAGGAATATAGTTGGCAAACTGCAAATTCTCCTGAACAGGAGACCTCCTCCTGGAGGAAAAACCTTTACAGGAAAGGTAGAGATTTTATACACAAATCCAGGTGGATTACAATACAATCATTTTCAAGACCTCAGTGGTTTCCCATGAGATGTAAACAAATCTAGGACAATATGGGTTTTCTATCAGTCATGTGGGAAAAGTTCATAGTGCTTGTTTCAAATCATGGTGGTCGTTACTTGGTAGGCAACAAGACCAAAATTCTGTGATAGGAACAGATAGATTTTACAATCTTTGATTCACTTCACTTAACATATGCAGGAGAGCTGCATTATAAGACTCTGACTCCCCAGAAAAGACAACTCAGAAAAATCTAAATTATTAGTATGTTCATTATATATGTCATCTTGATAATTATACCACAAGAGAGAAAAGAACCAATGGCTCTCTGGGGAAAACCACAGCACCAAACTATAGACAGCTCTGACCTAGGGAAGAACCAGAAACCAGCCTAATATCTTTTATTTTGGTCCTTAGTGTCAAACCTAGGAAAGAATCAGGGTGTCCAACCAAACTATTAGACCCAGACAAGATTTGTAATCCAGATAGCAGGATTAGAGATAGATTGAAGCTGGGTCAAAAAGACCCAGGAAGGACAGAGTGAGAATATATAGGTACACTTTGAGGGACCACTTATTCTCTCTGTTCCTTCAAGGAAGTCACTTAACTTCCTTCAGCTTCATTTCTTTCATCTGAAGTCCAGCTACTTAAACTGTGAGTCCCAACCCCATATAGGGTCTTGTAACTGAATGTGAGGGATGTAAAATTATGATTTATTATCAGTAAATGTTTGATTTACATACCTGTTTTATTAATCTATATTCCTGGGGTCATGTAAAAATTTCTTGGGCAAAAAAAGGTAGAGAGTGGGAAAAAGTTCAAGAAGCCCTGATCTAAAAAATGGAGTTGGCAGATATGGCTACTAAGGTTACTTCCAGTTCTCAATTCTTCAATCCTGTATAGTCTCATGTCCCAAACAGCTCAAATACTCTCAGATCAGGCCTGGGTATAGGAATGTTTCTCAAGCTATAATGATTATCCATGTCCCAGAGAAACACTCTTTCCTCTACTTTGTGAACCATCAAGGAAGGAAACAAGCATTTATTAAGCATCAACTATATGCTAGGGACTGTGCTAAGTAAATCTTTATAAATGTTATCTCATTTGTTCTTCACAACAATTTTGGGAGAGAAGTGCTATTGCTATCCCCATTTTATAGTTGAGGAAACTGAGGTAAATAGATATTAAATGACTTGCCCAGGGATACACAGCTAGTGAATGAATATCTGGATTTGAACTCAGGTCTTCATGTCCAATGCTCTTTCTATTGTACCACCAAGCTACCTACAACCAAAAAGTCTGTATTCTGCCTGTGTCTCACTCTTTAATTCTCTTAGTCTTTTACATCTTCCTCTCTTGGTCCCTCTCCCTTTTCCAACATCAGCACCTTTATAGTTACTGTTCAGTTACTTTGTAGTTACTGTTCCAGTCAAGCTTCATGTTTTTCTTTCTACAGTGTGCTGGAAAGGACTTGAAAGCCTTGGTTGACACTGGCTGTCAACATAATCTTATCTCCTCTGCCTGTGTGGACAGATTAGGGTAAGTAGCAATTTGTGATGGAATGAAGTCAGACATTATCACTCCATTATGTATAATTTCTGGGCCATTGGAGATTTCCGAGCAGCATGGATCTCCCCAGTTGTCTTAACAATCAAAAGAGCTAATTAAAAAAAAGCATTTTTGAATTGTCACATCACTAAGCAAATTCAGTTATTTTTCTTGTGGGATTACAAGATGTCACAGTTCAAAGGGATTTAAGACCTTTGAGGTTCAGGAAAGTACAGGTACATATTTTAGGTTAAAGAGCTAATAAATGAGATTTGAATCTAAGTCTTCTGATTTTGTTGCAAGATGCTCTCTAAACCTCAAAACTAAAAGGGACCTCTGAAGGAATTGCCTACTGAACATGAACAAAAATTCCTTCTGCAGCATCCTTGATAAATGAACACCTAATTTTTGCTTGGAGTTCATTGCTTCCCAAAGCAGTCTTTCCATTTTGGGGTAGCTCTACAAGAAATTGTTTCCTTGCGTTAACCTCCTTATAATTTCTACCCATGGATCCTGACTTTATTTTCTAGAGCCAAAGAAATTTTTTTAAAAATTACTACTATATGACGATCAATTCTGATGGACATGGCTCTCTTCAACAATGAAATGTTTCAAACCACTTCCAATTGTTCAGTGAAGAAAGCCATATACACCCAGAGAGAGGGATATGAAATGTGGACCACAACATAACATTCTCATGCTCTTGATTGATGTTTGCTTACATTGTGTTTCCTTTATCTGATATTTCTTTCTTGTAGATACGATTTTTCTTGCACAACAATGATAAGTGTGGAAATATGTATCCATATATTCGATTTGTCAAGTATTTTAACATAATTAACATGTAGTGGATATCCTGCCATCTAGGGGAGGGGTGGGGAGTAGGGAGGAAAAATTTGTAACAGAAAGCTTTGTAAGGGTCAGTGTTGAAGAATTACCCATACATATGTTTTGCAAATAAAAAAAATTTTAAAAAATAAATAAAATAAAAAATGAGTGCATCAAATAAAAAAAATTACTACTATCAAGGGATATTCTAGTTAATGTTTAACAACTGACTCTCTGGAGGAAAAAAATATTCACAACACATTTTTAAGTTTCATCTGTATTATTAACATTTTCTCCATCACTTTCTTAAATCTAGATAATCAACAAAACAACAAATCAAGTCCTGATTTGAAGTATTTGCCAGTTTCAAAGGTATAAATGCCTGCACTGAAAGTTTAACAATTGGCTCTTGTGAGCCAGCTCCAGTATACGTCTATCTCTATCCTCCTTACACATATTATTGTTGTGGAGTTGCTTCAGTCATGTCTCACTTTCCATGGGCCTTGTTTGGGGTTTTCTTGGCAAAAATTCTGGAGTCATTCATCTTTTCTAGTTCATTTTACAGATAAAGAAACTGAGACAAATATAGCTAAGCAAACTTGCCCAGTGACTCATAGACAGTAAGTGTCTGAGACTGAATTTGAGCCTGACTCCTGGGCTAGGTCTCTACACTGTGCCATTTCTAACTGTCTTATGTATGACAGCATTCAAATACTTGAAAACAGGTATGATGTACTTCCTAAATCTCTCTGGTTATCGATGTCAAGTTTCTTCAACCAGTCCTCACATAGCTTGATTTTAAGACCTCTTTAACTTTCAGTTTTCTGTCTTCCTTGGAACACTTTTCAGTATACCAAAGTTTTCCTAAAATGAGGCACCTAGAACCATCATATTCTACAAGTGGTCTGACCAAAGTAAAGTATGGCATTCTTGTTCTTGACACTTGGCTCTTCCTTCCCTCCTTCCTTCCTTCTTTCCTTCCCTCCTTTTCTTTTCTCTTTCCTTCTTTCCCTCCTTTTCTCCTTCCCTCCTTACATCCTTCCTTCTTTTCTTTTCTTTCTTTTCTTCCTTCCTTCTTTCATTCCTTCTTTTCTTTCTTTCCTCCTTCCTTCCTTCCTTTTTTCTTTTTTCTTTCTTCCCTTCTTTATTTAATAGTCTTTCATTTTATTCAAATTCCATTTAAAGATAGTTTAAGCATTCATTTTTGTAAGATTTTGATTTCCAAATTTTTCTCCCTCCTTCCATTGCTCCTCCCCAAGACAGCAAGCAAATCTGATATAGATTACATATGTGCAATTGTGCTAAACAATTTCTACATAGTCATGTTGTGAAAGAAGATTCAGGACAAAAAGGAAAAATCACAAGAAAGAAAAAAAACAAAAAAAAGTAAAAAATAGTATGTTTTAATCTGCATTCGGACTACATTGTACTTTCTCTGGATTTTCTATCCCAAATCTATTGGAATTGTCTTGGATCACGGAATTGTTGAGAAAAGCTAAATTTGTCACAATTGATCATCCCACAATGTTGCTATTACTGTATACAATGTTTTCCTGATTCTATTCACTTCACTCAGCATCAGTTCCCATAAGTCTTTCCAGGCTTTTGTGAAATCCAGATACTGGCCCTTTCTTGGGAAACTAAGAACATATTAATCTTTTGGGCTACCTTTCACACTGTTGTCACATGCTGAGCTTACAGTCCAGGAGGCCCCTCAAATACTCTTTAGATGAACTAATTCTTGAAAGCTAAAATCCAAGTAAATATTTGCTACATTCCCCTAATATAGAAGTCTAGTTACCTTGTTTAAAAAAAAAAAAGAATAGAAAAGAAAGAAAGGACAAAGATGCCTGGGCTGCTCTTAATATTCTGGCTCATTATGATCATTACTTCCTTTTCTAGCAGTTATCAAGCTTTCCTTTAATAATGTATGCTAGAGGGGCAGGTAGGTGGTGCAGTGGATAGAGCATCAGCCCTGAAGTCAGGAGGACCTGAGTTCAAATTTGGTCTCAGACACTTAACACACTCCCTAGCTGTGTAACCCTGGGCAAGTCACTTACCCTCAAATGCCTCAGTAAAAAGCAAATAATAATAATGTATGCTAGAATTTTGCCAGAAATCAAAATGAAGCCTGATGGCTACTCTCTCTAGAATGCCCATGTCCCTTTCCAAGAAACATCTTCTTGGTTATTCACTTTATAGGTTGTTGATTTTCCGAATCCACAACAGGGATTAGAATGATATCTGTACTCCTAAGACATTCATTTTTTATTGAATATTTCATAATCCTTAGCTGCAATTTCTGGATTCCTTCTGGCAGTATCATTTTTGTCCAAAGGGATCACCAGGAATAGTTAGAAGTCATCAGGTTTAAAAGATCTTTGGAGTTTCTTCTTTATGTCCTTAATAGATACTCCAGGAAAACAACTGGCCTCTCTGTTGCTATCATTAGGCTGACAAATAAATACCCGAGTATCCTTGGTTGCTAACCATAATTATTCATCTCATTTTCCTTTCCCCCCTACATCACAATTCTAGAAGTCTTCTCTTGATATCTTTAATTCTGCTGTCTATCTTAGAGCTACAACAACCCTTCTATCTTCCACTCCAACCTTCACTTTCTCTTTTCTTTCTCTCCCTATTCTCTGTCCATAAAGTTCAAACTAAGACTTAGATTCTTTTTTTTATTAAAGCTTTTTATTTGTATAACATATGTATGGGTAGTTCCCCAGCATTGATCTTTACAAAGCTTTCCATTACAAATTTTACCCCCAGTCCCCTCCCCTCCCCTAGATGGCAGGAAGTCCACTACATGTTAATAATGTTAAAATACTTGACAAGTTGTGCAAGAAAAATCCTATCTACAAGAAAAAAAAAGAAAATCAGAGAAAGGAAACACAATGCAAGCAAACATCAATAGAGAGCATGAAAATGTTATGTTGTTGTCCACATTTCATATACCTCTTTCTGGGTGTGTATGGCTTTCTTCACTGAACAATTGGAACTGGTTTGAGACTAAGACTTAGATTCTTGTAGGATTTAGCCCATGTGGATGGTTCTAGATCCATTATTTTTTTTTCCTCTCCTAAATGCCCAATTGCAACAAACCTGTCACAGTCAAAACCTTGGTATCTCTAATGATCATTAACCCTTAGTCTTGACTTGTTTAGATTAAACCATATTCAATTTCTCTTATTCCTAGGCAAATGAAGAATTGGAATATCTCATAGACATGATTTTCCTGAAGTGTGTTATTGTTAGCCCTGGCTCTGAAGTCTCTGAAGCTTGGTTCAAGGACATGGCAAATCACTGGTTAGGGAGTTCTAGCTTATCCTGTTTAATTGGGAAGGTCTTGAGCCTTTCCGTTAAGGGATGAGATTTGAAAATTCCACAAAGAATCATCATGGGCCATGGATATAAGTAGGCCACAGACTGCCATAATTCCAGAGGAGCTGTTAGAGATTCAAAGAATTAATAACCATGTTTAAAATACCACAATTACTTTTTTGTTGGATGGGTTAAATTGGCCAAAAAAAAATAATCAGCCCCATGAAGCTGCTGAGGAGATCAGAACTGCTGGCACAAAAAGTCTGTAATTATGTATTTTTCCACAAGCCCATAATAGCTTGGGTGCTAGTTACTCCCATCAGCTTATATAACTGCCTGCAGTCTTTGTTTGCCATTTTTCCCCGCCCCCAAGTAAGTATCATTGATTAGGATCCAATCTCAGTGTTATCTGTCGCCATCAGCAGCACCAAAATGTGTTTATCATTTGCCCTCCTGGGTAATGCACATGAATTAGGTTGACCTGGTTTTGCCTTAAAGGACCTAAGACACATCAGCATTGACAACAAAGCCAGTCATGAATAATATTTATTATATATCTACTATGCAACAGACACTGTGCTAAGCTTTGGGGATACGAAAAACAGGCAAAACCCCTGATCTTTGAGAGCTCACTGGGGAATGGACTTTTCTTCAGTTTTCAACTCTGTTCACCACTCTCTCCTCCTGGCTCTCTTATCTTCCCTTGGCACCTGTAGCACTTTGATCTGCTGGTTTTCCCACTATAAGTTTGGCTTCCTCAGTCTTAAGTTGCTGGTTCATCATCAACCTGCTCCTAAAGCAAAAGTATCCCTTCACATATTATGATGTGCCTCCTTCTCTTCCTCACTTCTTAGTGATCTCATTTTTTTCCTTGAGTTCAATCATCACCTCTAAGCAGATGACTCCTAAATCTATATTCACAGTCTTGATCTGCCTCCTGAATTCATCTTGCAAAAACTACCTATGGGAAGGATCTGTCAATCTGGATGTCTCTTTGGGACCTTAATTTGAATATGCACAAAACCAAACTCATTACCTTCCTTCCAAATCCACCCCTCTTCCAAACTTCCTTATTTCTACTGCATATACCTCCATTTTCCAACTCATCCACTTGTGAAGTTTCAAAGTAATTTTAAATCATGCCATACTCTCACTTCCCATATACAAACTATTGACAAATTCTATTGATCGGACCTTCAATATTTCTCACATTGGGCCAGTTACTTCCATTTATGCTACAATCACACTTCTCATTTGGATTATTACAATAAACTCCAAATTATTCTCCCTGCCTCCTATTTCTTTCCTATCCAATCAATTTTTCAAATTGGTCCTAAAGTTATCTTTTTAGGAAAAAGATCTGATCATGTCGCTCCTTTGATCAAAACTTTCAGTAATTTCCTATTGCCTCTAAGAGAAAATGAGAACTTTTTAGCATTTAGGAACTTCCATAATCTGGCTTCAACTTTCATTCATTCATTCAGCAAATATTTATTAAGCATCTACTATATTTCAGGAACAAGGGATTGTGAATACAAAAGCAAGAAAAAAAAAATGCTCCTTGCCCTCATGGAGATTATGTTCTTCTGGAAGGAAACTCTCTCTCTCTCATTTTCTCTCCCTCTTTTTCTCCTTCCTTCCTTCCTTCCCTCCCTCTCCTTCCCTCCCTTTTCCCCTCTCTTTCTCTCCTTCTCCTTCTCCTTCTTCCTTTTCCTCCCCCCCTCCCTCCATCCATCCTTCCCTCCTTCTCTCTCTCTCTCTCACATATATATGGAGGGGGAGCCCTATATGTCTACCATATTTGTTTGAGGAGTCCCATTGCCTCAATACACAGATTGAGATGGATGGCTTCTCCCATTCCTGTGTGAGGCTATTAGACATCCTAGAATTCCTCATAAAGGCAACTGGGCGATATCTCACTAATGTTAGCATTTGGGCTGAGCCTCCCTCAGGTAAGCAACTTAGTCCTTGACCCCATACATCCATTGTTTGGCTACCTAAGCCAGATGTGTACATGAGGCACAGGGTGATTTGATGAATAGAGCAAAATTTGGATTTGGAGCAAAAGACCTGAATTCAAATCCCACTAATTAGCTATGTAACTATGGACTTGTCACATCTTCTCAGGGACTCAGTTTCCTTTTCTATAAAATGGGGATAATAATATTTGCATTACCCACCTTTTTTGTAGAGGACTTTCAAGACCTTCAGTACCTCTAGAGGGTAGCCCATTATACTTTTGCATAGCTCTTAGGTGCCTCTGATACCTAGCTTATATGGTGTCAAGTTCTGCCTTCTATAGCTTTCTACTTGCAGCTTAAAAATCTGTCCAAGAGGAGCAATTCAAACCCTCTTTTACTTGCTGGACATCTTAGTAGCTTCAATTGATTCCAAATTGATTCTCCCCCCCTCCATTACCAAAATGGCAATCTTCTCAAAGTGGTCCATTTCATCAAGATCCTTCCTAAAATGGCATCTCCCAGAACTCAACACAGTATTCCAGATGTTGGTTAGCTAGAGCAGAATACTATGGGACCGTATTCTCCCTCATTCTAGACACTCTGCTTATGCCATCTAAAAGATTGCATCTGCTTTTCTGGAAGCCATCTTACTATGTGGATAGTTCCATTAAGCTGCCAGTCTTAGTAGATTACCAGACCTTTTTTTCATATAAAGCATTGTCTAGCCAGGTTTTACTCATTCAATACTTCTAAGGCTGGATCTCCCTGGGAGATCCTACTAGACAAGATCCTATAAAGGAAGTCAGAATCATAGGAACTAAAACGGAGTTTTTTGTTCCATCATTTTTCAGTCCTGTCTGACTCTTTGTGATCCCATTTGGGGTTTTCCTCTATACAGATACTGACGTGATTGGCCATTTCCTCCTCCACCTCGTTTTATATGATGAGGAAACTGAGGCAGATAGGGTTATGTTTCTTACCCAGGGCCATGCAGTTAGCAAGTGTCTGAGGTCAGAAGGATGAGTCTCTGACTCTGGATGCAGCTCTTTATCCCCTGTACCATCTACCTGACTGGAAGGTATCTTGGAGATCATCTAGTACAATCCCCTCATTTTATAGGTAAGGAAATTAAGGTCAAGATAAATGATTCGTCACATAGGAAATTGGGTGAGAGGAACCAGGATTCAAATTTACTCTACTACCTCCACCACCCTGCCTCCCAAGCTTCACAAATCAAAAGCCATAACTTGGATTACTTTGATGCAAATCACTGGCTCGCCTCTGTATAAAATGTTCCTAAGGGATCCCTTCTAGAATTTCTGAAACAGGTCCATGAGCAAGCATAACCTGAATGAATACCAGTGTAGCCAGGAGCTCACACTAAGACTTTCCTCAGTGGTGGAGACTGCTTACTCAATCAACTGTGTGCTGGACAGAATTGGGGACAGCTTGGGAGAAGAGAATTAGAAATATTCTGCCTTCTTGCTTAGAGAGAGAAGATATGTGGTTCCAGATTCTTACCCAAGGAGAAATTCTCCAAAGCCTCCAGTATGGTAAGTTGAGGATAAATTTATAAGCAAAGCACTGGAGCCTTTCTTCCTTCCAAAATTTTCTTTCCCTTCAGAGATCTGTCCCTGAAGAAAATCTGGAAGTGGGCATCTTCTCTCTCAAAGATGGAAGCCAGACAATCAGGAGCTCTCTTGTAGGCTCTCACCATAAGGCAGGCTGGGATCATTGAGTATTCAATCTCCATCAATGAGGAGAGTCTTGTACAAATAGGCTGGAGCCTCTGTACCAGGAAGCTGAGGCTCCACACCTTATAAAAACTACAGCCACAGATCTGTTTTCTTCTCTGCTGCAGGCTAAAGGACCATGTTAAGTCCCACAAACACGATGGGGAAAAGCTCTCCCTGCCCCGGCATCTCAAAGTGGTGGGCCAGATTGAGCATCTTGCCCTTACATTGGGATCCCTACGCCTGGACTGCCCAGCAGCTGTGATTGGTAAGTGGGCTTTGAGGACTGCCTTCCCTTCCCTGAACGTCCTCAAACCTCAGGCTAGTTCCATCAGTTCTCCTTGGTTGAATCATCTCCCCAGTGTTTGTGGGGTCACTCAGTGATCCTGTCTAGGCTCAATAAAGTAGGTCCCAAACAGGAAGCCTGGTGAGAAGTAATTAGAAATCGCAGTGTACAGTCAAGGGGAAGGACTCTCATCGTTCTTAGGAGAGAGGCATCTGTATTGGAGAAATGATTCCTCCCACACACAGACACACATGCACACCTGTGCTAAATGTCCCTGACCCCCTCTCCCAGTTACCACCTCTAAGAAATCACTTTCTGTAGCTGTGGATCAGGCTACATCAGATTCTCACTGACTTTATGGTCTTCCTTCTTTTCCAGAGGACAATGAGAAAAATCTCACCCTTGGGCTCCATACACTTCGGTCCTTGAAGGTAGGGCTGATATTCCTTTCTCTCTGTCCCCCAACAGTCTAAGGGTGAGAGACCCTAGGCAGTGGTGAAAGCTGATTTTAAACTTTGTTCTCAGTGCATCATCAATCTGGACAAACAACGCCTCATCATGGGGAAGGTAGAGAAGGAAGAGATCCCCTTTGTGGAGACTGTATCTGGGAGTGATGATAAGTGAGTGTCTTATAGGGGTTTCGTCCACCTAGGGAAGCCGACCCAATTAGTGCCTTTCTCCATCAGTGAGGTCCCAGATAAGGCTGCAGCCCGCCCTCTCTGTCCCCAACCTCTCCCTCCCTCAAGCACTAATAGATCCCCTTACCTAACTCCCTTAGCCCCTCAAAATTCCTAGGAGCCCACCAATCTTCTCCTAGGGAAGCTGCCCCCCCTCTAGTGGGAAGTCACATGAGGAGGAGAAGAGTGGCTATGTGGGGGGAACAATCCAGGAAGGGAGAAATGGGGAAAAGAAAGATTTTTAGGTCTCTATGTTAAAATTCTGATTTCTTTTAGGCTCATTGTCACTTGTGATTTTTTTTCTTTTCCTTTCAGC
>JAJPUD010021936.1:5462-22268 GCA_023553655.1 Myrmecobius fasciatus | reverse complement strand
GGTGGAACTGTGAACGGATCCAACCATTCTGGAGAGCAATTTGGAGCTATGCTCAAAAAGTTATCAAACAGTGCATACCCTTTGACCCAGCAGTGTTTCTACTGGGCCTATATCCCAAAGAGATTTTAAAGGAGGGAAAGGGACCCACATGTGCAAAAATGTTTGTGGCAGCCCTTTTTGTAGTGGCAAGAAACTGGAAATTGAAAAGATGCCCATCAATTGGAGAATGGCTGAATAAATTATGGTATATGAATGTTATGGAATATTATTGTTCTGTAAGAAATGACCAACAGGAGGATTTCAGAGAGGATTGGAGAGACTTGCATGAACTGATGCTGAGTGAAATCAGCAGAACCAGGAGAACATTATACACAGTAACAAGACTATACGATGATCAATTTTGATGGGCATGGTTCTCTTCAACAATGATGTGATTCAAACCAGTTGTGCTGCGATGAAGATAGTCATATACATCCAGAGAGAGGCCTGTGGGAACTGAGAGTGAACCACAACACAGCATTTTAACGCTTTCTGTGAATATTTCCATGCATTCTGTTTTCCTTCTTAGGTTGTTTTTTTTTCTTCTTCTCTTTCTAGATCTGATGTTTCTTGTGCAGTAAGATAACTGTATAGATATGTATACATGTATGGTATTTGTCATATAATTTATCCTATCTAGCATGTATTAGATTACCTGTCATCTAGGGGTGGGGGGTGGGGGGAAGGAAAGGAAAAGCTTGGGGAAAAAAAAGTTTTTTTGCAAAGGTCAATGTTGAAAGGTCACTCATATGTTTTGCAAATAAAAAGCTTTATTAAAAAAAAGAGAAAAAATATTAAAAAATAAAATGAAATTTATTGCTAAGCCATGCCAACATGATATATTGATAAACATGATGAAATATAATACCAACTTTTTTATTAAAGCTTTTTATTTGTAAAATATATGCATGGGTAATTTTTCAACATTGACTCTTGCAAAGCCTTCTGTTCCAAATATTTCTCTCCTTCTTTCCACCCCTCCCCAGATGGAAGGTAGTCTAATAGTGTTAATTATATTAAAATATAAGAAAAATCGAATATATGTATGCATATCTATACAGTTATCTTGCTGTGCACGTTAATCAAATTTACAAGAAAAAAAACTGAGGAGAAATAATGCAAGCAAACATCAACAGAAAACATGAAAATGCTATGCTGTGGTGCACTCTCAGATTCCAGAGGCTTCTCCCTGGGTGTAGATGACTTTCTTCATCAATGAACAATTGGAACTGGTTTGAAACATCGCATTGTTGAAGAAAACCATGCCCATCAGAACTGATTATCATATAGTCTTGTTGTTACCGTGTATATTGATCTCCTGGTTCTGCTCAGTTCACTTAGCATCAGTTCCTGCAAGTCTCTCCAAGCCTCTCTGAAATAATCCTGCTGGTCATTTCTTACAGAACAATAATATTTCATAACATTCATATATCATAATTTATTCAGACATTCTCCAATTGATGGGCATCCATTCAGTTTCCAGTTTCTAGCCTCTACAAAAAGGGCTGCCATAAATATTTTTGAACATGTGGGTCTCTTTCCCTTTTAAAAGATCTCTTTGGGACGTAGGCCCATTAGAAAAACTGCTGGGTCAAAAGATAACTTTTTGATCATAGTTCCAAATTGCTCTCCAGAATGGTTGAATCCCTTCACATTTCCCCCAACAATGTATCAGTGTCCCACTTTTCCTGCATCCCCTCAAACATTCATCATTATCTTTTCCTGTCATCTTAGCCAATCTGACAGGTGTGTAGTGGTATCTCATAGTTGTCCTCATTTGCATTTCTCTGATCAATAGTGATTGGGAGCATCTTTTCATATGACTAGAAATAGTTTTAATTTTATCACCTGAAAATTGTCTGTTCATATGCTTTGACCATTTACCAATTGGAGAATGATTTGAATTCTTAGGAATTTGAGTCACTTCCCTATATATTTTAGAAATGAGGCCTTTATCACGACCCTAAAATGTAAAAATTATTTCCCAATTTATTGCTTCCCTCCTAATCTTGTCTGCATTAGTTTTATTTGTCCAAAAACTTTTTTAACTTAATATAATCAAAATGATCTATTTGGTGTTCAATTAATAGTTCCAGTTCTTCTTTGGACACAAATTCCTTTCTTCTCCACAAATCTGAGAGGTAAACTATCTTATGTTTCTCTAATTAGTTTATAATATCACACTTCATGTCTAAATCATGAACCCATTTTGACCGTATCTTGGCATGTGGTTTTAGGTGTGGGGCAAGCCCTAATTTCTTCCATACTGGGTTCCAATTTTCCCAGCAGTTTTGTCAAATAGTGAGTTCTTATCCCAAAAGCTGGCATCTTTAGGTTTGTCAAACACTAGATTGTTATAGGAATTGCCTAGTTTGTTCTGTGATCCTATTCTCTTCTGATTGACTACACTATTTCTTAAACAGTACCAGATGGTTTTGATGACCGCTGCTTTATAATATAGTTTTAGATCTGGCACAGCTAGACCACCTTCATCAGCATTTTTTTTTTCATTAACTCCATTGAAATTCTTGACATTTTGTTCTTACAGATGAAATTTGCTACTATTTTTTTCTAGATCTGTAAAATATTTTCTTGGAAGTTTGATTGGTATGGCACTAAATAAGTAGATTCATTTAGGCAGTATTGCCATTTTTATGATATTTGCTCGGCCTATCCATGAGCACTTGATATTTTTCCAACTGATTAGGTCTGATTTTATTTGTGTGGAAAGTGTTCTGTAATTTTGTTTGTATAGTTCCTGACTTTCCCTTGCCAGATAGATTCCCAAATGTTTTATATGTTAATATGTATTAATATATTAATATTTTCAAGTTATTTTAATGGAATTTCTTTTTTATCTTGTTGCTGAACTTTGTTGGTAATATAAAAAAAATGCTGATGATTCAGGGCAGTTGGCGGTGCAGTGAAAAGAGCAACAGCCCTCAAGTCAGGAGGACCGGAGTTCAAATCTGATCTCATAAATTTAATACTTCCTGGCTGTGTGACCTTGGGCAAGTAACTTAACCCCTATTGCCTCAGGGAAAAAAAGGTGATGATTCATGTGGATTTATTTTGTATCCTGCAACTTTGCTAAAGTTGTGAATTGTTTCTAGGAGTATTTTTAGTTGAGTCTCTAGTGTTCTCTCAGTACACCATCATGTCATCTGCAAAGAGTGATAATTTGGTTTCTTCATGACTTACTCTAATTCCTTTAATCTCTTTTTCTTCTCTTGCCGCTAAAGCTAACATTTCTAATTAAATATTGGATAGTAATAGTGACAGTGGGCAGCCTTGTTAAACTCCTGATTTTAGTGGGAATGGTTCTATTTTGTCCCCATTACATATGATGCTTTCTGATAGTTTTAAATAGATGCTGCTGATCATTTTCAGGAAAAATATATTTGTTTCTATACTCTCTAGTGTTTTTAATATGAATGGTTATTGGATTTTATCAAATGCTTTTTCTGCATCATTGAGATAATCATAGGATTTTTAAAATTTGGTTATTGATGTAGATGATTATGGTAATAGTTTTCCTAATATTGAACCAGCCCTGCATTCCTGGGATAAATCCTACTTGGTCATAGTGTATTTTCCTAGGGATGACTTTCTGTAATCGCATTGCTAATACTTTATTTAAGATTTTTGCATCAAAATTCATTAGTGAAATTGGTCTATAATTTTCCTTCTCTGTTTTCACCCTTCCTGGTTTAGCTATCAGCACCATATCTGTGTCATGAAAGAAATTTGGTAGGACACCTTCTTTCCCTATTTTTTGAAATAGATTACATAGTATTTGGATTTAATTGTTCTTTGAATTTTTGGTAGAATTCACATGCAAATCCATCTGGCCCTGGAGAATTTTTCTTAGGGAGGTGATTACTAGCTTGTTCCATTTCTTTTTCTAAAATGGGGCTATTTAAATAATTTATGTCCTCTTGTATTAACCTGGGCAATCTGTATTTTTGTAGATATTCCTCCATTTCATTTAGAATATCAAATTTATTGGCATAAAGTTGGGCAAAGTAATTCCTAATTATTACTCTAATTTTCTCTTCATTGGTGGAAAGTTCTCCCTTTTCATTTTTGAGATTAACAAATTGATTTTCTTCTTTCCTTTTTCTAATTAAATTAATTAAAGGCTTATCTATTTTGTTTTTTATATAAATCCAACTTAGTTTTATTTATTAATTCAATAGTTTTCTTATTTTCAATTTTATTATTCTCCCCTTTTATTTTCAGAATTTCCAATTTGATATTTAATTGAGGATTTTTAATTTGTTCTTTTTTCTAGCTTTCTTAATTATAAGCCCAATGTATTGATCTTCTCTTTCTCTATTTTATGCAAATAAGCATCTAGAGATATAAAATGTCCCCTTATAACTGCTTTGGCCGTATCCCACAAATTTGGTATCTTATCTCATTATTGTCATTCTCCTGGATGAAATCATTGATTGTGTCTATGATTTGCTGTTTCACCCATTTGTTCTTTAGGATTAGATTATTTAATTTCCAATTAAGTTTAGGTCTATTTTCTCCTGGCCTTATATTACATGTGATTTTTGTTTCATCACGATCTGAAAAAATGCATTTACTATTTCTGCCTTTCTGCATTTTATTTTTAGGTTTTTATACTCTAACACAAGGTCAATTTTTGTATAAGTTCCATGAACCACTGAAAAAAAATAAACTTCCTTCTGTCTTCATTCAATTTTATCCAAATTTATTCTATCATACTTTTCTAACATTTTGTTTACCTCCTTAACTTCTTTCTTACTTATTCTGTGGCTTATTTTATCTAGTTCTGATAGAGCAAGTTTGAGATACCCCACTAGTATAGTTTTGCTGTCTATTTTTTCTTTCATCTCTCTCAACTTCTCCTCTACAAAGTTGGATGCTATACTACTTGGGGTATATATATATATATATATATATATATATATATATATATTTAGTATTGATATTGCTTCATTATCTATAGTATCCTTTAATAAAATATTGTTTCCTTTCTTATCTCTTTTAATTAGATCTATCTTTGCTTTTACATGATCTGAGATCAGGATTGCTACACCTGCTTTTTTGTTGTTGTTGTTGTTGTTCACCTGAACCATAATAGATTCTGCTCCAGCCCTTTGGCTTTATTCTTTATCTATCTGTATGTTTTAGATGTGTTTCTTGTAAACAACATATAGGATTCTAGCTTTTGGTCCAGTCTGTTATCTGCTTCCATTTTATGGGAGAGTTCATCCCATTCACATTCACATTTAAAATAATTAGTTCTGTATTTCCAGCCATCTTATTTACCCAAAGTTATGTTTTTATCTTTCCTTTTCCGTTTCTTTCTTCCACCTTCTCCATTTTTTGCTTTTGATGACTACCTCCCTCAAACAGTCCTCCCCCCTTTAGAACCCCTCCATCTTTTTTACGTCTTTCCCCTGATTCTTCTAATTTCCCTTCTACTAGTCTATCCCTTTCTTTTCCCCCTTTCTTACCCACTTCCTTATAAAGTGGAACAAGTTTCTTTGTGAAACCAAATATCTCTGATATTCTCTTTTAGACCCCAATCTTATGAGAGTAAGATTCACAATATTCTCATCCAACTCTCTTCCTTCCCTCAATTATATTAGATTTTCTTTGCCTCTTCATGAGATTTTTCCTTATTTTTACTTCCTTTTTAAAACTTATTTTAGC
Source organism: Myrmecobius fasciatus (assembly GCA_023553655.1). Lineage (NCBI taxonomy): Eukaryota > Metazoa > Chordata > Mammalia > Dasyuromorphia > Myrmecobiidae > Myrmecobius > Myrmecobius fasciatus. The sequence goes on along the minus strand of JAJPUD010021936.1, from coordinate 16,538 downwards.
TCCTTTTTTACTCTGTTTCCAGTGTGATCCACTTTCCACCTCTAGTTTCTTTTTCATCTTATCAAAATAAAGTCAAATTATACCCACATTCTCTAAGTATACCCATAATAGAAATATGTTTCTCAAGAGTTCTTTCCTTTTTACCTTTTTATGTTTCTCCTGAGTTCTGTGTTTGGAGGTCAATTTTTTTGGTCAGATCTGGTCTTTTCATTAGAAATAGGTGAAATTCACCTAAGTCATAAAATTCCCATCTTCTTCCCTGGAAGATAATACTCATTCTAGTTGGGTAGCTTATTCTTAGCTGTAATCAAAGTTCCTTTGCCTTTCAGAGTACCTGGGTCCTGGCCCTTCTATCCTTTAATGTGGAAGCTGATAGATCTTGTGTGATTCTAATTACAGTTCCTCAGTATTTGAATTGTTTCATTCTAGCTGCTTACAATATCTGTTCCTTGGTGTGACAGTCCTGAAATTTAGCCACAATATTCCTTGGGGATTTAATTTTGGAGTCTCTTTCAGGAGGTGATCAGTGAATTCTTTCAATGGCTCTTTTACTTTTTGATTCTAAAATATCAGGGCACTTTTCTTTCATAAATTTTCTATAAGGTAGCATCTGTTCTTTTTTTCATCATGGCTTTCAGGAAGACCAATAATCCTTAGATTGTATCTCCTAGATCTATTTTTCAGTTCAGTTGTTTTTTACTAGGAGATATTTCATATTTTCTTCTATTTTTTTATTTTGATTTTGTTTGACTGATTCTTGAAGTCTTATTGATTCACCCATTTCCATTTGTTCAGTTCTAACTTTTAGTGTATTATTTTCTTCAGCTACCTTTTTAGCTCCTTTTGTAATTTGCCAATTTAATTTTGATGTTTATTGCAGTCTTTTTCCATTTAACCAATTATGTTTTTCAGTGAATTGGTATCTTTTTCATATCTCTTTCATAGAGCATTATATCCTTCTTGCAATGCTCTCATTTCATTTCCCCATTTTCTCTCTCTCTTGAGATTCTTTATGCAATATTCCAGAAAAGCCTTGTGAAACAGGGACTAGCTCATGTCTCCCTTTGGGCTTCCTCTGGAGTTGCTTTACTTTGAGGCACCTCAGGTTCTGAGGTATGTTCTCTCTCATCATAAAAGCTGTCTATGGTGAGAGTTCTTTTTTTGTTTTTTAATCATTTTTTAAAGCTTGTGGTCTGTTCAAAGCAAAGGAGCAAAAGCTGATTTAATTTGCCCTGGGGAAGTTCTGCTAATTGGCCTCTGGTGCTGGGCAATCAGGGCGAGGTCCAGTGTTCTCAGTGTTTGCAACCAACCTTTTTAAAAAGGCAGATCTGTCAAAACACCTGCTTGTAACCAGGACAGAGTAGTCTAAGAGGCTCACAGAAACTTCTTAGGTGCTTAGAAACTGCCACACTCTGAGTCCTGGCCCAGGTTACTGCCCCAGTCTCTTTGACTTGGGTTCTAGACTTGGCAGAATGTCCCTTTGCCTGACTGAAACAGACCTGTTCTGACATTCTTCCAAGGTAAAGTCTTCTGGAAATGTGTTACTTTAGATATTTGTGGATTCTTTGACTCCAGAACCAGTTTAGAGGCTTAAGCTGCTGTCGGATTGAGAGAAGGTCAGAGGAAGTTACAGAGAGTTGTGTCTACATTCCACCACCTTGGCTCTGCCCCTATAATACCAATATTAATTTACAGGTTTAATATTATAATCCACCAATCAAGGAGAAATTTTACTGTTCAAAATAAAATAATACGAAGATGTATTTAAAATGTGAAAAGTTCTAGAATATGAAGGGAAATACCAGAAAAAGAGATGATGATGAATTACCACTTAACTTTAAACTATAGAATAAAAGTCATCAAAAATCATTGGTTTTTTATTTATAGACAAAAGATATACTAAAAGAACAATAAAACTAATAAAACTAAATAATTCATTTTCTGATAAAACTAAACCACAAATTATGAGAATTTCCTATTAGCAAAGAACTGCAAGGAAAACTGGAAAGAAATCTGAAAGAAATTATTTGCATGCCAGAAACTTAAACTATATTCTACAATAAATCTGAGAGGAAGAGAAGCTATCAATTTGGAGAGGGAATTCTTTGCATCAAACACTTGTGATGAAGTGTGACATGTAAAACTATAATAATTTACTATAAATAAATATGACAAAGGGCTATTTCTTAATATATGGGTGTCAAATGATAAAAACATTTTTAAAATGAAAAATGAAAATATCAACAACTACATGAAAAAAATTATCCAATTCCTAAGAATGAGGAAGATAAATTGAAACAAGAGTATGTCTTTTTCTTACACCCAAAAAATTGGCAATGTTGACAAAAGATGAAAATAGTAATGGAGAAACTTTGGGAGGATGAAAATACCACAACACTTCGGTAGAACTGTGAAATGATGTCTTTATTCTGGAACCAATTTGGCATCTTTCAAGAAAAGTCATTAAATCATTTATGTATTTTGATAACATTTTCATTGTTAAGCACAGACTTCCTTTCTAACTAAAGTAAAACTGAGTATCTATGTTTAATACTATTTTAGGGGATAGTTCATGTAGAAGTATAACTTTCTTTTACAGCCCACTGTAAAATTTGTTTGTCACATATAACTAAGAGTTCCTTAAAACGAAAAGTGGACCACAATAAAAATCATTTTATATTGCAAATGGTGGAATGTAATCGAAGTGAGTTAGTTGGTTTTTACATAGTTGAGTTTAAAATACAGGAGGATAATTACCTTTTTTTCTCTTCAGGAAAAAATATATTGTGTAAACTCCTTTGTAAATTTTTTTTTGATATGTATTACTACTTTTGATTTTAAGAACAGTGTGAAATGAATATTTTTCTTTTTTATTTAAGGAAATCTAGATGATATATAGACAGTTTAGGTGAGAACCAAAACTGAACAATTAATAACTAACAAATGTAGAATTTGTTGCACACCTTCTCGATCCACATAATTTTCTTTTACAATTTGCAACAGACTTTTATTTACTGGTATTTTTTTCAACCAATCAAATACTTGTAAAATTAACTTTACTTAAGTATAGCATTTATACTTCTGTATAGATGTCAATGGATACCTATCATTAATGAGTGATATAGTAATCCTAATGTGATCATCTTTCATAATCAATAAAAAATATAGTTTACTATAAAGATATTTGCCAACTCTATGTTTTTTTTTGTTTGTTTTCTTGTCCTTCCAGTTTTTATCCTTAAATGTTTTACAGTCTGAAAATTGGATTTTTTTGCCAAGCTTGCTCTAATATTGTTTTCCCCCCATTCCTCTTACTGATTTATGAAATCTTAATCTTATATGGCCACACACAAGCAAGTAAATTTACTTTATAAAAACCTTATTGGTTATGTCTACTATATCATTCTGCTTGACAAGGAACATATGTTTGTTGGTTTAGGATAGTTTTTGGACTCTTTTGATAGGCTCATTGGAAGAATTAATTGTCATCAACTCAGTTATCCTAAGAAATAGTGATAGTTTATGTCAATATTTATTCCTTTATCGTTTTTTGAATTTTTAGAATCAGCAACTTCAGCAGGTCAGATTAGAATTGATATATTTATACAATATATCTTTTGTTACATTTTATTCTAATCATTTTAATTTGTTATACATATTATATATGTATATATATACACATAATATATAGCATATGTATACATACATATTATATATATATACATATATATATATAAGTAATCTATGCTCTAAGTGTGCAAAATTTGGGAAATAATTCCTATATCATAGTCAGTCTTTCTTTTTGTAGGACAAAATCAATTACATTTTTGTTCTCTTATCCAGTACTTGTTTACTTTTTTGGGTAAAAAGGAAGTTTGGACTTGTAATTGTATTGATGCAGAGAATTTACAATAAAGAAATACACTCTACCAATGCAAGGCAGCACCAGTTCTTCAATTTACAATCCTAGAAAATTGCTTGGGGCACCCTCTGGGCTAAATTACATGCCTAAAATTATATAGAATATACATGTCTGAAGTGAGGCTTGAATATAATCTTCCTTGTCTACAAATCTGGTTTTATATTCACTATACTATAGTGTATTTCTATACATTAATTGGTAGTGATTAATGAGCAATATTAATTTGTGTAGAACTCTCTGAAATGATACAGATATTTTTATTTTATCCTATCCTCAATATATTTATCAATAACTTGAATGAAGACAGAAAATTTGCTTATTACACAAGGTTCAGATACAGTGAAAATTTTCCATGTCAAAATTAGTTGGATTAATGACAGGAAAAGATAATGATGAACGTTGGAGGGGATGTGGGAAGGCTGGGACACTGATGCCTTGTTGGTGGAGCTGTGAACAGATCCAGCCATTCTGGAGAGCAATTTGGAGCTATGCTCAAAAAGTTATCAAACTGTGCATACCCTTTGACCCAGCAGTATTTCTATTGGGCTTATATCCCAAAGAAATCATAAAGAACGGAAAGGGCCCCACATGTGCAAGAATGTTTGTGGCAACCCTTTTTGTAGTGGCTAGAAACTGGAAACTGAATGGATGCCCATCAATTGGAGAATGGCTGAATAAATTATGGTATATGAATGTTATGGTATATTATTGCTGTGTAAGAAACGACTAGCAGGACGATTTCAGAGAAGCCTGGAGAGACTTACATGAACTGATGCTGAGTGAAATGAGCAGAACCAGGAGATCATTATACATGGCAATAACAATACTACATGACGATCAATTATGATGGACATGGCTCTCTTCAACAATGAAATGTTTCAAACCACTTCCAATTGTTCACTGAAGAAAGCCATATACACCCAGAGAGAGGGATGTGAAATGTGGAGCACAACAACATTTCCATGCTCTTGATTGATGTTTGCTTGTATTGTGTTTCCTTTATCTGATTTTTCTTTCTTGTAGATATGATTTTTCTTGCACAACAATGATAAGCATGGAAATATGTATACATATATTTGATTTGTCAAGTATTTTAACATAATTAATATGTAGTAGATATCTTGCCTTTTAGGGGAGGGGTGAGGAGTAGGGAGGAATAATTTGTAATAGAAAGCTTTGTAAGGATTAACATTAAAGAATTACCCATACATATGTTTTGCAAATAAAAAGAAAAAAATTAGTTGGATTAAAATAGTTATTGATGGGTTGAAATAAGCTTAAGTATTGAAGCTACAGTTTCATAAGATAAAATAAATTCATTGCCCTACTTGTAGGTTAAAAAACAAATAACTATACAAACATAACATAGGAATAATGCACCATAGATTGCAACATATATATAAAATGTTTAGAGATTTTCATTCATTAAGAGCCCAATTGTCATTTAACTTTTGATATGAACTTCTGCTTTATCAATACAATAGCTTTGGGTTTTTTCAAATATTTAATTTTTTAAAATTAAATACGAACTAAAATAAGAGAAAAAGAAAAAACAGAAAATAAAACAAAACAAAATAGTCATGTGCCCAGAAAGACACTGGAGATGATTCAAAATATTTAACAATCAATTTTCATTGATATATATATATATATATATATATATATATATATATATACATATATATGTATATATAATAAATGAAATTATATTCATGACTGTCTATCCTTGCTTCCTTGTAGGCTATCTATATCTATATCTACAATACATACATCTACATGCACACAAACATATATACACATTACATGCATTTACCCATATAAATATGCATCTAAAATAACATTGATATAGCTAATATATAATGCAGATTTTTCTCTAGATTGAATCTCTAAATTTGACTATCTCAGATAAATGATTACTAGACATTTTTTTTCTAATAAATTACATTCCTTATCTTTGTTGTAGTGTTTTTCTATATCTCTCAGTTCTAATTGCTTCTAATGTTTCTACTTTAATTCTGTTCCTTAACTTGCCCTAAATTAATTTAACTATGGCTTCTTCCTTTATCTTCTCTCTCTAACCTTTCCCTTTCTCTTTATCCCTTCGCAATAAATCTAAACATCTACTACATCTACAACTGCTACAAATCTATACATCATTCTATACTCAGATTTATTCCATTCTCTCCCCCCTTATTTATTTATAGATTTGGCATGAAGCTATACCCTTCATGGTATGTGTGTGCATGTCTCTCTGTGTGTGTATTATTCATTATTTAACTCATTCCCAATATGAATAGGTTTTCAGAAATTCAAGCCCTCTTCCCCATGTAAAGCTTCTGACAGTTCTTCCTCTCCACCTCATTTGTATAGCATAACCACTATTTTTAACTTTCCCTAGACAGTTTCATTTTTTAGAGTCAGATCATACTCAGCTATGCCCCAATATTTCTTTTGAGCTATGTCATTACTAATATCAATCGTAAACATATGGTATACATTTCTATGTAAAAAAATATCATAAGCAATTTGTTCTTCTTGAGTCCCTTAAAATTTATCTTTGATGTTACCTCTTACGTGTTAATTTTTCTATTGAGTTTTGGTTTGTTTAAGGCAAAGGCCTGCAATTTTTCCAGTTTGTTTAATGTCAATTTTTTTTCAACCATTATTATGGTTAGTTTTTCTGGTTATGATATTTTGGCCACAGACCTAGGTCTTTTGATTGTTAATATATATTATTCCAGGACCATCAGCTTTTTTTATAACTGCTGATAAATCCTGCACAATTCTAGTTGTAGATTCAGCATATTTGAATTGGATTGTTTTCTTATAAATATTCTCTTTGATCTGGGGATTTCAAAATTTGAATATCATATTCCTGTTGGTTTTCCATGTAGGATCTCTTTGAGTTGGTAATCAGTGGATTTCTGCTACTTCCATTCTTCCATCTAATTCTCTCTCTCCAGGACAATTTTCTTTGATTATTTCTTGCCTTATTGTGTAAAGGTTCTTTTTTTGGTGATAGCTTTCAGATAGTCCAATTCTTTCTTTATTTTCCCTTAATCTGTTCAGATCTGTCATTTTTCTTCTAAGATATTTTACATTCTCTTCTATTTTTTTCATTTTGTTATTTCTTGGGCTCTTAAAGCTTTATTGGCTTCCCCTCCCCAATTTTAATTTTTGAAGAATCATCTTCTTTAAGACTCTGAATTTATTTTTCTAGTTGGTTAAATTTCCCCCCATGATTTTGTTATTTCTCTTGGATGATTCTTATTATTTTTTTAGTTTTTCCTAAAACTCTTTCATTTAATTTTTGAAGTCTTTTTTGAATTCATCTATAAATTCTTTTTGGGCAGGTAGCCATTTAATATTACACTTTGGGATAGAAAAAGCTTTTGATACTTCAGTGTCCTGCTATAAGGATGAATTCCAGGCTTCCATATTCCCAAATGGAAGTAAGTTTCTGTGTTTTAATTATTTCTTCTTTGTCTATTCTTTTTTTTTTTCAATAAAGAACATTTAGTATAAGCACTTCTAATCCTAGAGTGAAGGGAACAGTGTCATTGGTTTCACTTTAGTTCTCCTCGCTGACCTGTAACACTAAAAAAACCAAAAGTCCCACCTTCCTCTAAGTGCCCACAGCAGCATTGTCCTTTTCCCATAGCTACTGCACTTAGTGTGTTGGTTCTTTCTTGACCAATACAGCAACTCATTCCTTTTTTTTAGCTTTTGAATTTCAAAATATATGCTTAAATAGTTTTCAACATTTACTCTTGGAAAAAATACCCTTGTGTTTCAAATTTTGTCTCCCTCTCTTCTCCCCACCCTCTCCTTTAGCAAGTAATCCAATATATGTTAAACATGTGCAGTTCTTCTATACATATTTCCACATTCATCATGCTGTACAAGAAAAATCTGATTAAAAAAAGGAAAGAAAACAAAAAACAAGCAAACAACAAGAAAAAGATGAAAATACTATGATATGATCTACTCCTCTTTCTGAATGCAGATGGCTCTCTCCATCACAAGTCTGTTGGAATTGGCCTAAATCACTTCATTAATGAAAAAAGCCACATCTGTCAAAATTGATCATCATATAATCTTGTTTCTGTGTACAGTATTCTCTTGGTTCTATTCATGTCACGTCACTTAACATCACTTCATGTAAGTCTCTCCAGACCTTTCTAAAATCATCCTGCTAATCATTTCTTGTAGAATAATAATATTACAAAATATTTGTATATGATAACATATTCATCTGTTCTATGGCTGATGAGTATCCAAGCAATTTCCAGTTCCTTGACGCTACAAAAGTACTGATGAAAATATTTTTGCATGCATGACTCCCTTTCCCTTTTTTTGTTTTCTTTGGGATACAGATCCATTAGAGACATTGCTGGATCAAAAGGTGCATACAGTTTTTAGGCATAGCTCCATATTGCCAAATTTATAAGAATACAAACCATGTGTTATATCCCAGTATTCCCACAACACTCCAACATTTATCATTATTTTTTTTCTCTCACTTTAGCCAATCTTAGAGGTATATAGTGGTAATTCAGAGTTGTTTTAATTTACATTTCTCTGATCTGTAGTGATTTAGAGCATTTTATCATGTGACTATAAATTGTTTTCATTTCTTCATCTGAAAATTATCTGTTCATATCCTTTTGCCATTTATCAATTGGAGAATGTTTTATAGTCTTATAAATTTGAATCAGTTCTCTATATATTTTAGAAATTTAGAAATGTGGCCTTTATAAGAATCCTTGAATGTAAATATTTTTTCACTGTTTTTTTTTTGTTTGTTTGTTTCTGGGATCTTTTTTAAGGTTTTATTGGTTTGTCCAAGAAACCCTTGTTGTCCCCCAAATCTTATCTGTTTTTCACCAGTCTTCATTTGCTTTGCAGGGAAATTTTGTTCTGTTTGTGGAAGAAATTTGGAGAGCTTCACATTTTCTGACCTATCCCACCATCTTTTAGAATTCTTCTTTTAATAACTTTTTTTAAGTTGAAGTGTTCCTGTTATGTCTAAATTTTTTGACCCAATTTGGGTTTTTTTCTTGGTGAAGATACTATAGTGGTTTTTCATTCTCTTCTCCAGCTCATTTTACGGACAAGAAAAATGAGGCCAGCAAGTTTAAGCAATTTGCCCATTGTCATATAGCTACTATGTGTCTGAGGATAGATATGAACTCAAGAAGATGAATTTTTCTGAACCAAGAACAGTGCTCTCTGCATTGTGCCACCAAACTCCTCCTAAGTATTATATTTAGAAGAAATGGAATAATTGTTACCTTGTACTCTATTCTGTTCAAGAAAAACCTGCAGTATTATGTCAATATGAGTAGTGGACTTCATTTTAAAAGAATCTTGGTAATCTTATAAAGTAGAAATAAAGATTTACAGCTGTAAAATGTATCTTTCCTAATATTTTTAAAGAAATAACATTTGAAAGATGGATTAGACTAATTTGATTTCACTAAGATTAATAGGTAGAAGCTAGAGGAGGCAGATTTTGGCCAATACAATTTTTTTCCTCCCATAATAAGACTTGTCCAAAAATGGAATGGGTCATCTTGGAGTGAATTTTCTGTAACTGGAAGTATTCAAGTAGAGGCTGAATCACCTGCTAGAGAGATTTTAGAGAAAACTCTTACATGAGGAAAGATGTTGATTCAATAGCATCTAATACTATTTCCAACTTCTCAGTCTATGATTCTCATATGTTATAACTAAAAACCAAACACCTGCTCATGTCCAAAATTCAGATAAATGTTTATAGCCCAGCTTAGGCCAGTTAGTGTCAATTTAGAAAACTTCATATTCTAAAGGCATCTTTGAGGTCATATAGTCCAACCTTTTCATTTTACAAATGAAGGTACTGAAGCACACATAAGCAAAAATTTTGCTTTATGTCACATAACTAGTTACTGGCGGAATGGGGAGATAAATATAATTTTGTACTAACTCTGATTTCAGTTATATAGTGAGATATTGTGGTAGTCTTTTGCTTACTAAATTTTTCATGATAGGGATTGATGGTAAGGATGGCACAGAGATAAAGGTAAAAGGTAGGGAAAGGGTATAATGTATGCTAATAGTTTTTCCTTCTACTATTACCTAAAATGTTTCTTTTAATTTGTCTGCTGCAGATATGACAACTCTAATCCAGTCGCATAGAATTCATTTCAATTAACATTTATTAAGAATTCTTACATCTAAGGCTGTGCTAGAGATTGTGAATGCAAAGGCAAAAAGGCAAAATGTTCTCTACTCTCAAGATTATATTCTACAGAATGGCATGCGACATGTATATAACAAAGTGAATGTAATAGGAGACTGGCCAAAAAGGGCCCAGTTTTTAGAGCATAGTCTTCCCTGCTTAGTGCCAGACAATGTGAATGCATAGCAAGCCTATTTTAAGTGTGTTTAATATAAGGGAGGGCCTTACCATCTACTTTGGAAGATACACTATTCGGTGACTGTTTCTTGTCTACAAACTACAAACTATATGGGAAATTAGTACATAAAAATGTTTTAACAGGTGAAATAACATTCTATTCCATGTTGAAAGGACAGGTACTTATAGCTTCAGGTCTGGTAGAAAAGGGGACTCATTTAACTTCTTGCCCTGGTGCTTCACATCCTGGATGCATGTGGATGCTATTTGTGGCTTTCTCTTGTGCTGTTCGTTTTTATTTGCTTTAAGGTGAAAGAGTGTGGGAGATAAAACACTGTATGCCATGAATTTATGAGCTTCAAAAACACAGAAAAGATACCAAAAGACCAAGAATTGGATTCTAATCCAGTGTGCCTGGAGGAATACAAGCAAACATGAGGAGTTATCTGAGAAATGTATCATAGAAATGGAACAACCCAGTGGCTAGGAAGCCATGTGTTTTAGGAAACTAATATATAAAATACAACTCATGAGTCAAATATTCTTATCAGCTACATGAAATTTGAACCCACTATTTCCAGGTACCTGGTTTAGAATTATGTTTTTACTTGGAAAAGAACCAAGAGCTTTTCAATAAATATCCCCTTGTAAAAGCTATTTGATGTGATTATAGGGGAAAATATTAACTGATCTGGTGATATGGGAGGGATACACTGGAATGGAAAACAGGTCATTTTTGGTTTTTTGTACCTCT